>JASDQU010309384.1:90533-109195 GCA_032191745.1 Picea mariana
CCCTCCATTTTTCCTTTCTTCCCTATGTTTTTCTCTCTCACACACACTCTCCCTCTCCCTTTCTTCCCCTCCCCTCTCTCTCCCTTCCCATTTCTCCCCCCCTCTTTTAAATCTCTCTCCTTATCTCTCTTTAACTCCCCGTATCCTCTCTTTCTCTCTCTCTCAGCTTCATCTATGGCCTCTATTTTCATCTCTTTCCCTTTCTCATTGTTTCCCTCTCTTGCTATCCCTTACTCTCCCCCACTCTCTCTCTTTACCTCTCTTTCCATCCCTCCCTCTCTCTCTACCCCATCCCTCTCTCTCTCTCTCTCTCTCTCTCTCTCTCTCTCTCTGACCTTTCAATCTCTTTCCCCCTCTCTCACCTTCTATCCCTCTCTCTATCCCTCCCTCCCTCCTACATTTACCCCTGTATCACCCTCACTCTCTATTTCTCTCTCCCTCTCTACCCCCCCTCTCTCTCCCTTGTCCCTCTCTCTCTCTCTATACCTATATACTACTTTCTCTCTCCCTCTCCTTCCCTCTCTACCCTTCTCTCTATCTCTCTCTCTATAGCACTCTTTCCCTCTCCCTCTATACCCCACTCTTCCTTCCCTTTCTCGCTCTCTCTATAGGCCCTCTCTCTCTCCCTCTCACACACACATACACACACACACGCACACCCTTACCCCCCCTCTCTCTCCCCCCTTTCATCTCTATCTCTATCCCACTCTCCCCCCTTCTCTCTCTCTTTCCCTTTATCTACTACCCTCCCTCCCCCTCTCTCTCTCTCTCACACACACTCCCTATCCTCCTATATCACTCTCTCTCCCTATATCNAGAGTGAGTTGGGTAGAGAGAGATTAGAGGGGAAACACTGGGGGAGAGAGACGGGGGGGAAGAGGGACATAAGGAGAGATGGTAAGAGGGGGAAGAGAGAGAGGGGGGAGAGTGAGCGAGGGATAGGGAGAGTGAGGTCGGGCAGAGAGAGAGAGAGAGAGAGAGAGAGAGAGAGAGAGAGAGAGAGAGAGAGAGATAATTATTTGTTTTATGAGGGGTATGTTGGTTTATAGGGGTTTGGGGTTAAGGTTATTTGGGGGTTAGTGGGGACAAGGATGATTTTAAGGATGGAAATTTATTTTAAAATGTATAAACCCTGGTGAATCTTACTAATCCTTCATATGCCGACTATAAAATGTTTGGCGATATTTTTGTAAAATTATTCAAAAGTCTAAGGATTTTATATAGTTTGTGTAAAATTTTGGCGATTTTTAAAGTAAAATAATTTTATTCTTTAGAATTTGGGTGAATCATTTTTAGAATAACGAATCTTATTTTGAGAAAACCCATGGAAAATTAGCCCACGAGCGAAATTTAGCCCCTAAAATCATCCCTAAGTGGGGATATAATGGTTAGCAATTAATAGGGTCGTAGTGGTTAGGGCATGTTGTTTAAGGGGTTTGTGGGTTTTTAAGGGGTTTGTAAGGTCGATCAGGGGTAAGGGGGTTATATGTACAGGGGATTAAGAGGTATGGATATGCTAGGGGGTTTATAGGGTTATATGCTTTAAGGTTTAAGGGTTACATGCATTAGGGGGTTTATAGGGTTATATGTTTTAAGGTCAAGGGTTACATGCATTAGGTGGTAGTGATGTAGTGGTTAGGGACTAGTGAATTATGAGATAATGTTAAGTTAGTGGGGTGGTAATCATCAAGGCTAACAAGAACTTAGAAGTTCACAGGGTTATAATAGTTAGGAGTTAAGGAAAATTAGGGGAACACAACATTTCTACTAAATGGTAATGATACATAGGTTTGTTGAAAGAAAACAATGTTAGGATTAGAGAGGAGGATGATCAATTATTATGGTCCCTAAACCCATTAGGGGATTATGTGCCAAAAGTATGTTATATAGAACTTGTTGAGGAAGGAAGAGAGGAACAATATGAATGGTGGTGGAAAATATTATGGAAATTGAAATGTCCAACCAAATATTTTTTTTGTATGGTTGATATTAAACAATAAGGCTCCTACATGGGACATTATACAAAAAATGACATTTATTGGTCTTAGATGATGCATTCTATGCCGCAAAATAGAAGAAACAAATGCACACATAATTATGTCTTGCTCTTTTACAAAGGAAGTGTGGAAGGAAGTGGAGAACATGTCAAGGCTCCAAAATGTTTGGTTAGGTGAGGATGTTAAATTGACTTTAATGTCATAGTATGCTAACAAAGATACAAAAAAAGTTATAGGTCTTCCCTTAAACATTGCATGAGGATTTTGGTTGGTCAGGAATGTAAAACCCTTTGAAGGAAAATAGACTATTCCACTAAAATGTGTTGTAGAGGCTCTAAACATATTAAATGCATTCCCTCAACCTAAGGAGAAACAATCATCACTTAATCATTTAAAAAGAAAATAAATTTGAATATTTAATGAGCATAATTTGATGGTACCTCTCACAGGAACCCATTTAAGGGTGGAGCAGAATGAATACTATTTTTATAACAAAATCATGATTTAAATTTAAAAATGAAATTGAGATGAAAACAAAAAAATTGTGTGAGTTGATGACTATTAAACTAGTTTTAAATCTGGCTAAAAAAATCAAGTGTTTCTCATCTTCAACTATATGGTGATTTTCTACTCATTATACATTAGATGGGCAAGAAAATAGATTGAAAAAGTTTACATCCCCTATTTAATGATGTACAAAAGGCTGTTATATTTTTCACACATCTATAGGACAAGAACATGAATGCATACGAGCTCTGGAAAGCTAGCTAGTTTAGAGTTGGAACGAGGAATTTGGATGGTAACTATACAAGAAAATACCATGGAATGTGAACATGAGCCTTGGATAGAGTTTGGTTATTTTATATATATATATATATTTAAAGAAAACAATGCTAGAAGACAAGACTGTGAAACTAAATATTTCTTGTTGAATTTAATTTTGAGAGGATGATAAACCAGGTTTAAATATCTGCAATTCAAAGCCTTCTCAGGAATGGTAGATGTGTACAGTGTTCTTTGTTATCTATATAGGCCATGATGGCCGAGTCATAGAATCCATCTCTCATACCACCAATCTAGATAAGGAGGTGTAAGATCATATGATGGACGGTCACAATGCCAAAAAGAAGCTTCACATTCTGGTGTTTCCATGGCTGGCTCAGGGTCACATAAATCCTTTCTTAGAGCTCTCAAAGGCTCTCGCAATGCATGGCCACAAAGTCTCCTTCCTCTCCACGCCTGTGAACATTTCCAGAATCAGGCCTTCGTTACAACTTCACGAATGGCCGGGCCGAATCGATCTGCTGGCACTGCCGTTACCGCCCACGGAGGGCCTCACTCCCGGCGCGGAATGCACCGCAGACATCCCGCCGGAAATGGCGTTTCCGCTCTCGAAGGCCATGGACGGGATGGAGAAGCCGTTCCGAAGCCTTCTCGGACAGCTCTCGCCGGATTATCTTGTCCACGACTTTCTCCAGTATTGGACGCAGAGTGCTGCTGCAGAGATGAACATTCCGGCCATTTATTTCTCACTCTTTTCCACTGCATTCTGTTGTCAGGTGTTCCACCCTTGTAAATTGCGGAACAAGGAAATAACCGCCGAGGAGCTGGTGGCTCCGCCCCTGGGGTTTCCGTCATCGGCGATCACGTTCAGGCCGTACGAAGCGCGGGATATGTTAGTTTTGTACAGAGGAATACCCGGACACGTCGGTCCGATGTATCGGTTGGCTAGTTGCCTGGAAGGATGCGTGGCGGTAATTGTGAAATCCTGCTTTGAAGATGAAGATAAGTATATTCGCTATTTAAATGACGCCATCGGAGTTCCCGTGCTCTCCGTCGGCCCGCTCACGCCCGCCGTCCAGTTCGGCGCCGATTGCAGCGAGGGCTCCGATCTGCTGGAATGGCTGGACCGGCAGAGGGCGGCCTCGGTCGTGTTTGTGTCATTCGGCAGCGAGGTATTTTTGTCCGGAGACCAAATCCACGAGCTAGCGCTGGGATTGGAGGCGAGCGGGTTCCCGTTCCTCTGGTGTCTTCGTATCCCGCTGTATTCGGACGGTGGCCGAGACGATCCGCTGAGATTCCTTCCCGAGGGATTCGAGACTCGAACCCAGGACCGGGGGCTTGTCGTCCAGGGCTGGGTACCGCAGGTACGGATCCTCTCGCATTCGTCGGTCGGTGGGTTTCTGAGCCACGGGGGATGGAACTCCGCCATGGAGTCACTGAGCTTCGGAATACCCCTCATGATTCTGCCCATTCAATATGACCAGGGCTTCAATGCCCGGCTAATAGCCACGGAATTGAAGGCGGGGATCGAAATCGAAAGGGGAGACGACGGCTCTTTTCTGAGAGAAAAGATATCTAAAACACTAACAATAGCAATGTCGGGAGAGGAGGGGGAGAAGTTGAGATCGAAGGCGGCCAAGGCCTGTGATATTATAGCGGCCAATAAACAGAGTTATATCCATGATTTCATCCAAAAGCTTGAACAGTTGGCTGAAGACTACAAGAAGAAAAAACATGTAATGTAATGTTGTTACTGTGAAAAGCATTATAGATCAAAGATATGAAAATGTTGTTAATGTAACGTCGACGACAAGCTGTCAACAAAACTGTGGTTCTTCCGACATATTCTGAACAGATATGAAAATAGTGAAGTTTTTAGACAAGGTGAGAGAAGTCAAGCAGGATGGGTCAGTAATGCCACTAGCAGTATTATCAGTGCTTTAAATGGTGTTTGTTGTAGAGAATTTGATGGCCTACAGCGTTTCTGTGTTTTCCCATTCATCTTCTTCAAATTATATCTGGGTTGAGCGCAATGATCATTCAAGATGTTAGAGTTGCAATCGATTTGAGGAGTTATTGTTGCTGCAGCATCAGATATTGATTCTGAATGATTTTCTGCATATGTATACTATATAAGGTATTAGCAATTGTATTCTTCTCCTCTGTGTGAACTTCCTGTACACGGACAGGTGGTCTTCCTCTATATGTCATAACAGATTTTATCAAATCTGGTGGTCTTTATCTAATGACGAACAGCCTGTGACAAAAGCTTTTCATCCACAAGGCGTTTCAACTTTATGCTGCCTCTACTATCGTGTAAGATATTATTATCTTTTCATCCACAAATAGCGTTTCAACTTTATGCTACCTCTGGTATCGTGTAAGATATTATTATTCCTGCCTCCGGTAGGATATATAGCGATTGATCCCAAGTCAATCATTGCAACAAATTAATTTTTTTTTTAATTTGTGAAGTTTTGAGATATGGTACCCACCACCATATCTTGCCTGGTTCTTGGGACATCACAGATTGTGAGAATGGTGGGAACGCTCACTAGTTTTATTTTCTAGTGAATCACGATGCCCTAGTTGCCTCAATCATGACGATCCCACTGTTTCCTCCATTGCCTCTTAGTGCTAAAAACATATCACCACTAACATTTGACACTTGGATAAAATATGTAATAACAATATATTCATTATGAGCTTGACTTGTCATATCCATGGAGAGAAATTGGGTGGGGAGGATAATACTGCATCCCACAACAATTTGGACTAGACACAATTGACATATGGTCTATATGTATATATATATATATAATGTATAGTATTACATATTGGTTCTATCAAAATGAATACAAATTTAATACATATTCTTACGAGGTCAACAACCCATAACAAAGTAGGCGCATCCCCATCATAGGGGACACAAACCCCATAATCGTTTGGAGGGTGCACCCCTACAGGTTAGAGTGCATCATCCTACACTTTGTGTGGGAAAAATGGACCGTGACATGCACCCAAGGAGTGGGTACATGAACTTTATACAAACTTTTACAACTGAATAAGGGTCATTTTGTATATGAAAAATCAAAATAAATTCAAGCATTTATGGTTCACTTTTGCAAAGCACAAGTGTACCACAAATGCACTACATTGTGCACAAAAGGAGTGGGTGTGTGCACCTTGACTACTATTGTATAACCGAAGTACTAATTTGTATATAGAAAAAAATTAAAATAAATTTTATTTTGATTTAACTTGAATATCATAAGTGACCATAACTATACCTACTTAAAACCATAAATCCATTACACCGAAACTCTTGTTATAGGAAAAAACCATTTTCTCAATATCCTAAAACTGCACAAATAAATCTACACACTTTTTCATGCCATACCTACCTATTGTATTTATCAAATTAAATATATAGAGAATTATTTACTATCCTAAAACTGCACAGATAAATCTACACACTTTTTCATGCCATACCTACCTATAGTATTTATCAAATTAAATGTATAGTAAATTATTTATAAAAGTGATTGTAAACACTTACCTAACAAACATTTTTTTATTGACTTTCCACTTTTTCATGTAAAGTTGTCCAACTTTCTTGCAACTTTTGTGTTTTCTTCCTTGAAAAAGAGTAATATTTCTGATTCTATTTGCTCTCTTCCTTCATCTCCTAAATTTTGCAAGTTACAACTCTTAATTGCAAAAAAAATAATTGCATAAAGAATGACAAAATGGAATTATTATTTACAAAATTGATATAGGAAAAAACTATGCAACTTATGGAATCCATTACAAAATGTTATGTATTATTCACAACATTCTAAACATATAAAAGCATTTAGAAACTTATAAGTTCCTTGATATTTTGGAAACAAAATAAAAGGTTAGTAACATATTTATGCAAAATATGCAGTTCTTTTAAACATATTTATAGAAGAAATTCTAAACTAAAGAAGTGGTAAGACATGGTCTCTAATATGAGCTATTCATTTTTTGGCTATTGATACTTGGATAATTACAGTTCATTATTGCAAAGTATTATATTTAGGCTCGATTAAAGGTATGAGTGTTTGGAAGTATATTAAATTTAAATTAGGAGTGTTTAAATTTAAATTGTATTTTGATTTAAGTGGAATATGTGGTAATTCAATCTACTAAAAAATGAATTACAAGGAGACACAATGCTTCTTAATCTTTATTTGAAATACTCTAAAAAGACACAAGTAAAATTAACAAATGAATTACAAAAAGATACAATGCTTCTTAATCTTTATTTGAAATACTCTAAAAAGACACAAGTAAAATTAACATAAAATAAAAATACATACTTTTGCATGTCATATTTGGCTACAATGTTTAACAAATTAAATGGATAGTAAATTGTCCACTAAAAGTTATTTATAAAACTTTATCTTGTAGACTTTTCTTAGGATTTCCACCTAAAATTAAGTTAACCAACATTCTTCCTGCTCTTCAAACATTTGTTCCTACCTTGAAAAATCATAATATTTTTAGTTTTGTTTTCTCCCTTTCTATGAGTTGTAAATCTCATGACTTACACACAAAATAAAGATAACAAAATAAACTTATTATCTACTATATTGATATAGAAAAAAATATACAACTTTTTTTCAAAATCCATAACAAAATATAATGTATTATTACAACATTTAAAAAAAATAAATGTATTTAAAAAATTTTAAATTCTCAAATACAATTTTATAGTAACATTTTCAAAAATTATAAAAAAAAATAACATATTTTAAAACACTTATTTATGCAATTTCTTTTCAAAACCCATAACAAAATGTCATATAGTATTGCACAACACCTTTAACAATATTTCATAACATTTCCCAAGAAAATTAAATGGTGGAACGTATTTGTGCAAAGTTGCAAACTATGCAGTTCTTCTATAGATAATCATGGTAGACATTTTAAGGTAAGCCGTTCATTTTTGGCTTCAACTATATCAAATTCAGACAGCTTCTGGTCCTCATCTTTATCAGCAAAATAGAACAACCTGTGATGACAGAGGTGCACATCATTAGAGTTAACCCATTGACAGAGTGTTAGTTTGCTGGCTTTGCTTTACTTGGATTCAAAAGTGTTTGACAACTTAAAACATATAAAGTGGATTCCCTAAGTTCTTACTTTGCATATATTGAGAGAGATGTACCGTTGTAGCCTTTTGACAACATTGGAAATCCCTTAGAGTCAAGTTTCTCTAAATCATATTGAACAGAAAATGTAAGGTTGTTTTAGGTCAAAAAAATCTTCCAATTTACACTATGGCGTGGTGTTTTGGCATTATTTCAGCCATCATTGATATATTACAAGCAGTTCGATGAGAAGTTTTGGTATCGTTGTTGCAGCAACTTGATCTGCGATAAGAGGTTTTCCGCTCAAGTACTCAGAAGGATCTATGACAAGACACTGAACTTTCCCTTTTAGGTTGTGGATTATCCTGCTCTTTGCAGGGTTCACGGTAGGGGATCTGGGGAAGGATGTTACTCAGTATCAATTATCAGTAAAGTTCTTACTTTATTTTAGCTGAAACATTTAGTTTTATCATCAAATTCTAAATTGAGAATCCATGAAAAGCAAAGAACAAAAGTAACACTCTCAATTGAAGCATCTGGAAAATTAAAAAGAAACGAAAGAAAAAAATAAACCAGTGTTCTTCACCCACTTTGTAAGAACGTTATAATTTGGAGATCCATTTGAGTTAAGGAGGCCACCCCATTTTTCATATAAGAAAATTGAGATAATCTTTTGATGGAAAGCAATTGTTGATACCGTTCTCTTGCCAATGGAAAGCAATTGTTGATACCGTTCTCTTGCCAATGGAAAGCAATTGGAGAGATTACCTGCAAATATTGTTGTCAATGCATGGCAATGGACAAATTTGAGGCTGCTCTTATCAATGATTTAAATCACTGAAAAGTGGACCTCATAAACACTCTGGGGAAATGCACCTGGTAGCCCAATTATCGCCAATACACAGCTTGTCACTTTGAATGGAAAAGTCACAGGGTGGCCAAATAACTCAGGGATTTGAACCACAATAAATGGTAATACACTAATAATCATGATCCAGGCTGAAATTTTTGTTTGGGAATCCATAGATATGCCAGTTCATATGACAATGAAACACAAAAAATCATCAGCTTAGCTCAACCTTCACAATAATAACTTTAATAACTTCATACTTTTTCACCTAATACACAGAAAATATGAGAAAATAACGTATATATGTCATCTAAAAGAAAAAATAAAATTCGTACATAGATCAATTTCAAAAGATCTCAGTGCTAAACGCAACAACAATCGTGAGTGGTTTTCTGATGGTAAATGTATATATTATTCCAGATTAATACTAAACTCTCTTTACAAAGCTTCATGATGGTTGCATAAACTATATTTGCTGATGGTAAATGAATAGATCATTGGAGATTAATAATAATCTCTTTTATAGGTGCAGAAACTATTGAAAACTGTTGGAAATATTAATTACAATCTGTGAGCTTCACTCTTAAGCAGACTTTGTCTTTCACATAAAACCAACACGTTTAGTTTTGTTGGAAATATTAATTACAAGCTGTGAGCTTCACTCTTAAGCAGACTTTGTCTCTCACATAAAACAAACACGTTTAGTTCTGTCAGACACGTCAAACAAGAGTGTTAGCAGGAGTTTATTTAATAAGCCGATCTTTATCTTTCTCAAGCTCTGTTATGGAGATGAAAGTTAGTCGAAATTTATCGTCATCTTAATTGTTATTCGGTAGTTTCCCTCTACAATAAGTTTGGTCTTAGTCTTTATATGTCTGAGTCTGTAGTTAGTCAATAGATACACAATACACAGAGAATAGTCGAGAGAAAAAGCAACAACAACTGTGAAGAGTCTCAGAAGTGTGAGAGCACAAGCTCTGTGTTTTGTAAGTTGCAGAAGTTGATAGAGCCGAAGCTCGACATAGTTTTGTACTCTGTATTAGCGTGCAACGCCTAAGTTTGAAGATATATAACAAGTATTTTATGTGTTGACATATTTCCGAGTTTCTGTTGTGTTTGTGATTTTATGTGTTAGAGAGTAGCACAATATCAAGAAATCATTTTGTTTAGTGTTGTTAGCACAATGTGTAGTATATTGAGCACTCTGAGAACTGTGCGGTAAGTCCCAAGAGTTCAGTGAGAAAGAAGTTCATCGCACGGTAGTTGCAACTACGCTGCATAGAGTTTGTTTGCACATTGTAGATCTAATATCTGGTATCAGAGCAGGTTTATTAGAGCAACAAATCTGTTGTAAAGAGAAATCATGGCTTTTACTTCAAATCTGCGATCTCCCACTTTACAGGAAAAAATTATGAGTTATGGTCCTTGACCATGAAGGCATTATTTCAGGGTCGAGATGTATGGGAGATAGTCGAGAATGCTTATGTGGAACCAATAGATCAAGAATCATACAATGCACTCACACACGCTGAGAAGGATGGCTTGAAAGATAAAAGGAAGAATGATGGAGATACGATGTTTTACATATATCAAGCCATGCATGAGAGCATACTCCCAAGAGTTGCATCAACAAAGCAAGCCAATAAAGCATGGGGCATATTACAAACCTATTATAAAGGTATGGACAAAGTCAAGATTGTTAGAATATTGTGCCTGTTTAACCATAGACAATGCTACACCGTTATCACTCAATCATAGGAACACAACCACCCCCGATCACCGTAAACTTTGACAGATAGAATGATTCCAGGAAGCCATAGTAGAACCAATAGATAAACCAAGAGAGAGAGCGTGCCTTTGTCCAAGGATATCACACCAAGCATAAAGTCCAAAAACCAGAAACCAAGACCATTACCTAACTGCAGTAGCTGCAGCTGCACTCCTCCTCTAGAATTGAGTACCACTTTATTGAGTGTGAGTGTGTTACCAAATGAGCTAAAGCACCTTCTATTTATACTAATCTCTCCAGGTGAACATTTGTCTCTTCAAGCAGGGCCAACTTGTCCTTTTCTGCATATAATACTTCAATATTACTTATTCTACTGAGCCAACTTGTCTTCCAGGGTTTTCACACATCTGTTTAGGTTTTCTCTTGCTTCCAAAATATTCTATTCTAGTCAAAGGTTTATCCATGGAAGTTAATACCTCCCACAACTATCAAAACATCAACACTCCCTCTTAGCTAGGGAGGTATTTAACCATGATGTTCCCTTCTGGTCTTCATAGCCTTGCTTTCCATGCCATGATCCTCTCGTCATGGTTATGCAGACCATGCTACTGGTAGTAGAATTAGGTCACACATGGATACACCCATGTGGACCTGTCAATATCGTCTAGGGGCCACAACCCGCTAGAGAACACTAGAGCTATACCTTGTAGTGTGTCACCATCATTGTCATGGGCTACACCCACATGAAGTGCTCACCCATGGCTACACTCATGTCATGAGTATCATCATTATTATTGTCATTATCCATCCATGTCACATGGCATAAGACCTACATGGTCTTGCAGAATTGTAGCATCATCATAGAACATCACTATCAACATCATCTAGTAACAATCTGGCATCAAAACATATCGTCATACTTCTTCTTGGTATTCTTCTGTCATAGAAAATATCACAATATCCATGAGCCTCATTTAGCTATATTGATGATCCATATCCACAACCATGTGTCTAGCAGCTCGGGTCATTCTTATCCCATGACAAGAATCATGACCTCATCAGAGCCACATTCACCTCATAGTTGATCCTCTCATAGGATCACTCTGTGAATGCATTTAGCTCGATGCTATTGGACACATGTGTCTATCACCTCGGGTCGTTCTTGTCCCATGACAAGAATTATGATCACATCAAAGCCACAAACACCTCATGGTGATCCTCTCATAGGATCACTCCGTGAATGCATTTAGCTCGATGCTATCAGACACATGGAATTGCACCTCAAGCACCTTGACTCTTCAATCCTTCGAAGACTATGTTGGGGCATATCTACTCCGTATGTAGATGTTCCGTATCTCCCCTGTTCTGCAGCCCAGTTCCCATGGAGATAGAGTCGACCCGATGCTTATCGTGGCTACTCACGTACTCGTGAGTTAACTACTCACCCACTCGTGAGAGTTTCAAGGCTCGATGCAATTCACACATAGGAGATCTAGCAAGTTAAAAGCATATCATAGCATATTATTTATTTGACGATGTTTACTATTTTGTGCAAGCGTTGTAAAGTGGTCTATCTTTTTGATATTTTAAGAAAAGGGAAAAGCATATCATGGAGGCTTCTGGTTTTAAAAATTGTGATGAATTGACTTAACGAGTGTTTTTTAGACTGAAATTTGTTGAGGACTTGAATCAATTTTAATAGTTTTCTATTGTTTCTTTTGGTAGATGAAATTTATCCTTTTGAAATGTTAGTATATTGAAGAAAGAGGAACATTTTATGGTCTTAAACTAAACAAATAAAGTCAACGGATTGATGGAAACAACTAGGGTCCATACTACCTAAAATAAAAAAGGATTCTAAGCATGCCGCATCCAAGACACTTACGATATCTACTAAGGTGTACCTCTCAAGATAAATGTTAGAGGTAGATATAATAGAAGAGGAAGTTACTTAGATGTAATAGGAAATCATTGAGTGGGCTAGTTACAAGACTCTCTAAAATTTTAATATACTCAACTGTAACAAAAAACCATTTAGTGGCCTAGTTACAAGACTGTTAGAAAATTCAATGGTATATTTCTATGTGTAATAGATTCAAATTTTAATAGTATATTTATATGTGTAATAGATTCACTAGTACATTGGGCCCATTTTCCAACGATTTACCAATGCATATTTGTCTCCACAACGTCACAAGTATGATGAAGGAAACGATCGGTTTTTCATTGTGTTACCTATGTCACCTTCATTGCAATTACAAAATTTAAGAGTGTGTTGCAACATAGACAAAAACATCCATCGTAAGAGAGACTAACGTGCCCCAATTGATTCGTCCCAAATCCATAACATTGTTGTCGCTAGTACATCAGATGATCGACACATTTATGTAGTAAGAGAAACCAACTATCGATGGATTTTTCCTAATAGTTCATCACAATCACATCATGTGGTCATCGCTAGTACGTTAGAAGATTGATTCCCACTTGTCATAAGAGAGACTAATTAGCGATGAATTTTTTCTGGTAGTTTGTTCCAACTACATCACGTGATCGTCTCCAGGACGTCGGTCGATTGACGAAAATATGAAAATCCTTAGACGTATCTTCGACAATAGATTATCACATTTCGATTGAAATATCAACAATTTACCGATGAATATACTACATGTCTGACGTTTTTGGGTGAGGAGGAAAAAGCTACTTTAGTTGAACCATCAACGAGATAGATCATCAATGGTCCAACAAAGGGATATTATTTATAAAAAGAATATATTGGTTCTTCTGATGTATTGGTTCCCTGCTCCCGAGGGAGTTTATGATCCAACTCTTGGTCCAATAGATCTATAAGGAAGTTGTATCACATGTGGATAACCTCTTTTCCATTTTCCTAGTTACTGTGGCCACATTGAATTTGTATTACCAATGTACAACCCATTGATTTTTAAGTAAACTGAAAAGCTAATGAAATACATGTGCATCTTCTATCATCACTTCAAGATCACAAGGGAGCAGATTAAAAGATAGCATGAAGAGCTCAAGCTCATTATGAATGCGAATATCATTGGGTATAAAATCTCGAGATCAGATTTAGTGGATGATGAACTGCTATCAAAAGAGAAGAGGGAGGAACATCCAATTGATTAGCAAGATTATTTTACTAAGAGAAGAGGGATGAAAATCCAATTGATAGCATTTCATCCCTCTTCTGTAGTTTGGGAAGTTGCTAAATTGAGATAAGTCCTTTAATTATTAATTGTTTAAGAATATTTTTTCCCTCAATTCTTTATGATTTTTTTCATTGTATAGGATGATGTTTGTGTTTGAGATACTACTCTTGTTTTGTGCTAGTAATACATAGATCCAATTTGATGAAGTTGTTGTTGTCATATTTTTTTATAAATATGGTATTTATGATGAATGAATATTAGATTGGTTAATTTATTTTGAGTAAGTAGTTGAAATAGTTTATTAGCCAACATTTGTAGGGAATTTCATTGAACTTGTTACCCTTATTGAAACTAAAAGACTTAAAGGAGTCATATCACTAAAGATCGGGCTGGGTTGAGTTAACAAGTGAAATCCAATAATAGTTCTAAGGGGAAATAAATATGCTTATGTGGAAGAAAAACCCTCAACATTTACATAGTTAAGGGAAATCAAGCACGTGAAAGGAGAAGTTGTATTCCATTTTGATGTAAGAATCAATGACTTAATCAGACAACTCAAATATGACCTATTGGAAGTAGAAGATATAGATTGGTTTATAACAAGGATCATAAACAACATTAGATAACACATCCAAAAAAACTATCTACAAGGATATAAGGATGCAATACAAGAAAAAATACACATGGAGGGATAATTGTTCATAACTAAAATGTAGAAGAAAATATAGAAGGAAGAAAGAGACAAACAAATCCAAAAATTGGAAGTTGGAAGATAAGAATAATGAAGACAATTTAGATTTTTCTTTGCAAACTCGCCTCATCAAATTTGAAGAGAAAAACCTTAGAATTGGTTTTCTTCTTGAGAAATATCCAAGTCAGAAAATCAAAATGTATGTTATGTTTTGGCTCATTTAAGATATGAATAATAGGATGATTTAATTTGAATTCAAGTTGATAATTAATCTTAGATCGTCAACCCTTCTTCCTTTACAAATGATTACAAGTCCTAATCATGTTCCACCAGAAACCTCTATGACCCATGTATATTGTAGTTTTTACAATGAGGCACATGATCCTAAGATATGTGAATCATTCCTGATTACCAAAGAGCGAGAAAAGGGTAAGAATGTTTTTTTTTTCCATAGATGTGATAGAATATGTAGAATAAACTTATGATGTTTTTGTTTTTATAACTAGGAGCCAAGCTATAAAAAAAATAAGCCTAAAAGTGTGAAAAATGATAGATTTGGCAACATACATTTTGGTAAAACTATGGAAAACATTCAATCTACTCAATTTATTCTTATTTCAATTACATAACAACAATTTGTAGTTGTTGTGCCACCCCAAAGGTTTTTTGTTTTACCTCATGTTGAGATCAATTCCCACTTCCAAAATTTCCCTCCCTTTTCTATTTTCCCAACTTCTTTTTTTCCATTTCTTTTCCCTCTTCTATACCTACCCTCATTCCCCTTTTTATTTTCTCCCTTCTCTTTTCACTTTCTAGTTACCATACTTAGTCGTATTTCAAAAAATCGACGGGTTTGCGGGCTCGTGGGTCTTCACCTCCATCCATGTTCCTATATCATGAGTCTGACCGACCACCTTGTTATAATATACTTAAACTTTTTGCAACCGTGGGTTCACGGGTTAGAGCTTTCATCTTCTAAATTCCATGATCTCCACTTTGCATCCAAAGACCCGTGATCTACATTATGACTGTCAGAATTTTTGTGGGTACCGAGCCCTTAAGTATCTCATTTCTCCTGTATCCAAGTTCGACCAACCGCTATGCAACACTTAGCCTATTTTTGGTCGTTCACAACCGTGGGTTCGTGGGTTGGCAGGTTCACAAAAGGCCCCAAATTCAAATTGCTCTTCTCCACCCCCGCCATCTTTGTGCTTTTCCCAATATGCATTTAGTATGGTTTAATGCTAATAAATATTAACACAGGCTTCATAAAGATCGTCATTAATAAGCGATGGGATCGAGAAGATTTTTCATTAAATTGCATTAAAGCACGATTTTACAAAGGTTTTATTATTGTTATATCTCCGAAAGGATTCATTGCAAGTTATTATCTAGTTGAAAGAACACTCTTGTCAACCTATGACAACAACAATTAGACAACATTTCTATGGAGATACTTTGAATATTTTTGGTCGTGAAGACTAAAACTTTTAGTGGTCCAGAGCATACTCGTATTACTCATCTCCTCATGCACAAAAATATATAATCTGGACATCTGAAATTGCTCGTGCAGGGTGTCCTTGAGGTATTTGACTCCAAAGAAATAGTTTCATGGTGTGTTGAGAAGTACATATCGAGTCAACGAATCATACAAATCCAAGATCATTCCCCCATATCTCTTTCACCGCAAGTGTTTCGTAAGATGTTGAAGCTTCCTGAGCCAACACTTACCTTCAAAGGAGATGATTATAGATATTTTATGAAAAAACATGACAATGGCCTGTATCTCTTTCCTGAGTTCTTGGAGAATCCTATGGTTTTCCTAGAAGATATAACTAGGATTCAAGTCGACTCTTTTAAAAACCCATTTCGAGAAATCGCTTGTTTTTTCACCATGTTGATAGGTCAAGAAAGAACTGCCATCATTTCTATCACATTCTTTATATTTTATATTTTATAGTTAAAGAGCAATCTATCTTTGATTGGGTAAAACTGATTTCCATTGAAATCTCCTCCTAATTGTCACATTATAAAAGGGACAAGAAATTCTTTATGGCTTCTTATTTGGTGTTTGCGATAGTATATTGCTATCAATTTCCAAAATTGACTATCTGTAAGAGGGTGAACTGTGAAATTGATCCAGTCACCTTCTGGTACCAAGCATTGTGGAGACACAATACTTCTTTGCATTTTTACGAAGTTTACAATGGTTTATTTTAAGTTTTCAAAGGACTGTTGTTTGGTAAAAATACTTCCAGGATATTTGACCAGGCTAATAAATTCTTGGAGAAAAAGGGAATGATAGAGCAAATGGAAAATCACAGTGTTATCAAGATCTTCTATTCCAAGGAAAATCCCTCTTTTCTTCCATACCATGTATCTGATAAATTTTTTATTATGGAAGTGGCAAGGAAATACAATTTCTTCTTGCGCTTTTTTCATGAAAAACAGAAAAAAACAATTCATCTCCTTGCCTTGGAAAATTGGAGACTTCATATTCAGGAATATAAACAAAATTGATGAGATTGCGAATCACTTCCACAATGTAAATCTGAAGTATGCTGAAAAGATAAAGGGGTTTGACCCTAACAAAATCTCTGTGGAATATATGCTCTCAGTAGGATTCAACAATTCATTCATTCATACTATTTTGAGTGAAGAGGAAGATGACAACTTAGGAACTCCTGCACATAATGCTAGTGACTTGGAAATAATACTTAGTACTAACGAGTTTTACAAGAAAAAATGAAAGGGTCCCAATGAGAAGAGTGCCCAGTCTCCAGTTGTTACTCCTAAAATTACCACCTCTCAGAGCAATGATCCAACGACCCACCCAAATAACAAAGTTACCAATAGTAGTTCAAGTGGCGGAGGAGGAAAGAATCCCCCTTGGGAAAAATCAAGAGCTCACAGAAACTCCCTCTGAGAAAGAAGAGGAAGAATGTTGTGCAAGAGGAAGAATACCATTGCATAGAAAATGACATCAAAAACTTCTCTCTTGAAGACATGGAGCTTTAGGTGGATATCGAGAAAATGTTTCCCACCATTGATCAACCAGGAAACATGACCCATCAAAATTCATCATTAGAGATCATTGAGAATGATACCTTCAATGAAGAACAATCATTCGCTTTCCAAAGCGTTGTTTTTGACAAGGAATCTAAGAAATTGATTATTGAAAAAGGTGGTATGAAGAATAAGAAAGGAAAATATCGTTTAGAGGTTGACCTGAAAGACATGTGTCCTTCCCAAATTTCTAAAATTCACATAGAAATTGAGGATGCTCTTGATGACTCCATTGGTGGTCTAGAAGCAGAAAACACGAAGTTGAAAGAAATGACCAGGGAGATGGAAGACACCTTAATGCCTCTTCCACTTCTTACGAGTCCTTTGTCAATAGTCAGACCCACTTCTTTCCCTTTGAGCCTTCATAAAGGGTTTGTTATTCCTTCTTAAGAAAATGTACATCATAAATATCATCATCGTTTTCCTCATCGATAGGAGAAAAGATGTCCCGAATCAATCTATTTGTCCCATCATATGACTCAACAATATTGTAACAACCCTACTTAAATAGATGTATAAGGATTATTAATTATAATTAATTTGATAATTAATTGTCCTAATAAGGTTTTAATTAAATATTGATTAGCATTAATAATATTAATTAATTAATTAATCGATTACATATCACATTCAATGACATGGGTAATAAGTTAAATGGGTTAATAATTTAATTTATTAAAGACTTACGTATACAGAGGGGATAAGAAACATTAAATAAAAGGATAAGAAACATCAAATAAAAGGATAAGACATTAACTAAGAGGATAAAATAATGAATAAAGGGATAAGGAAATTAATGAGGGGGAAAGAGTCGGTGAATGAGGGATATGACGGGAGGAGTCTTACGTGAAAGGGGGATCATATTTTTTTTTGGGAGGAAGCATTTTGGAGGGGGACGAGAGTTCTAGTTTCTTTGCTTGGATTTTCTGGTTTTGTGGTGGAGTTCTGCAGTCTTTGAGTATCATTGCAGGGGGCACCGGGTTGCTAGGGGTTTTGGGCACGAAGGTCAGGATTCCTTTCGGTTTCCTGGAGCTAGGGAGCCAGACAGGCTGCTCCTAGCTGGCAGGGAGGAAACACGATTTTGACACAGTTTCAACTTCAGCATTGGACCAACCCAAGCAACAAGATTTAGCATCAAAAGCAGGTATTTTTAATTATGAATGGCTGAGTTATTTCATGCTGTAGATAGATTTTAATCCATGCTGAATATTTTGCTTATATGCTGGTGATTGAATTATTTATGTAAATTGAAAGGAATT
>JASDQU010309385.1:3009-26594 GCA_032191745.1 Picea mariana
TGGAAAGGCAGGACATAGGTCTTGAGAATGTCCCGAGAGAAAGAAATAAGGAGAAGGTGAAGCTCACATTTCAGAAGCACAGAGAATAAATGTTGAAGCAAAAGTAGCAGAGGATGGAACATCTCCGATGTTGAGAAAATTTCTCTTCAAACCAGAGGCAGAAGTTGAAAAACTGGTGCAGAGGAACAGTCTCTTTAGGACAACTTGCAAGACTAAGGACAGAGTCTGTAAGGTGATAATTGACAGTGGGAGTACTTAAAACTTAGTATCCACAAAGATGGTGGAGAAATTGGAGCTGGAGACAACTACACATCTGAATCCATACAAAGTCTCGTGGTTGCAGAAAGGACACCAGGTAACAATTACTAAACAATACTTGGTTGAATTTAAAATAGGAGGATATAGACATGAAATTTTATGTGATGTAATTCCCATGGATGTATGCCATATTTTTTTGGGAAGACCATGGCGGTTTGACAGGAATGTCATTCATGATGGGAGGAAGAATACATACACCTTGGAGAAGAATGGTAGGACACACATGTTGTTGCCAATAGAGGAAAATAAAGTGAAATAAGAAGCCATCACAAGCATAATTCTCATGAGCAGGAAGGAACCCCTAAAAGAAGACAAGAAAGGACAGGAGATGCAGTTTGTTGTGGTGAGGAAACCTAGAGTTGTCCTTACAAGTACTACAATGGATGATTTTCCTGAAGAAATTTGAGAATTGTTGGATAATTTTGCTGACATAGTGGTGGATGAGATGCCTAACTCTTTGCCACCCATCATAAGTATCAACCATCATATTGATCTGATACCCGAAGAAAGTCTTCCAAACAAAGTAGCATATAGACTGACACCTCGAGAGAATGAGGAGGTAAAGAATCAAGCTCAGGAGTTTTTAGACAAGGGGTTGGTCAAAGAGAGCTTGAGTCCATGTGCAGTACCAACTGTGTTGAGCCCAAAGAAGGATGGAGAATGGAGAATGTGTACAGACTCAAGAGCCATTAACAAAATCACTATTAGGTATAGATTTCCTTTGCCAAGAATGGATTATTTAATGGACTGTCTAAGTGGAGCAAAATTCTTTTCTAAGACAGATTTGAAAAGCGAATATCACTAGATAAGAATGAGAGAAGGTGATGAATGGAAGACATCCTTTCAGACAAATCAAGGTTTGTATGAATGGCTTGTTATGCCATTTGTCTTAACAAATCCCTCGAGTACTTTTATGAGGTTGATGAATGAAATACTGAAACATTCCATTGGCAAGTTTTTGGTTGTATATCTGGATGATATACTGATCTTTAGCAAGACTAAAGAGGAGCATTTAAGACACCTTCCACTAGTGATAAGGAGACTACAACAGGAGAAGTTGCTGATAAATATGAAGAAGTCCTCTTTTATGAAGACAGAGCTCATTTACTTGGGTTTTGTGATATCTTCAAATGAACCGAAGATGGATCCAGAGAAGGTGAAAGAAATCAAAAAATGGCCATCACCAAGAAACATGTTTGAGGTAAGAAGATTCCATGGATTAGAAAGTTTCTATAGGAATTTCATCAGAGATTTTAGTGGAATTTATGCACCAATGATCGATACAGTGAAGAAGAAGCACAAGTCTTTAAAATGGACAGAGGAGGCCGAGAAAATCTTCAATATACTGAAGGAGAAGATAACAGAACGACCAATTCTGGTCTTGCCAAATTTTGAAAAGACATTTCAGGTGAGATGTGATGCAAGTGGAGTTGCAATTGGAGAAGTTTTGAGCCAGGATAATAGACCGGTTTCTTATTTCAGTGAGAAGTTGATTGAGACTAAGAAAAAATACTCCACATATGATAAGGAATTTTATGTCGTAATTCAAGCCCTGAAGAAGTGGAGACATTACCTTGTCCCATAGGAATTTGTCTTGTATAGCGATAACCAAGCTTTACAATTCATAACCAGACAGGAAAAATTGAATCAGAAGCATGCAAAGTGGATTGAGTTTATGCAGAATTTTACTTTTGTCATAAAACATATTGTTGGGAATGCTAACAAAGTTGTTGATGCATTGAGCAGAAGATGTTTGATTCTGCAGGAATTTCAGGTGAAGACCTTGGGGTTTGAACACCTTAAGGAAATGTACAGTGATGATCCAGATTTCAAGGAGGCATACGAAGCATGCGTGAATCCTGTGTGGAGAGATAGGAGCCAGTGGGCAGAGTATATGATTCAAGAGGGATTGTTGTTCAAGGGAAATTAGTTATGCATACCAAAATGTTCAATGAGGAACAACCTTTTGAAGGAGAAGCATATTGGAGGATTGGCTGGACATTTCGGCCATGATAAAACATTCACATAGTTGAGAAGTTCATACTATTGGCCAGGCATGAGGACAGAAGCGATGAAATTTGTGAACAGATGTAGAATCTTCCAACATGCAAAAGGTAAACGACAAAACATTGGATTGTACCAACCACTGCCAATACCAGAGAGACCTTGGGATGTGATAAGCATGGATTTTGTGTTAGGACTACCAAGAACACAAAGAGGATGTGATTCCATATTTGTGGTGGTGGATATATTTTCAAATATGGAACACTTTATCCCATGTCAGAAGACCAGTGATGCAACCCATGTTGCAAATCTGTTTTTCAAGGAAGTTGTGAGACTTCACGACCTACCTAGAAGCATCGTCTTGGACAGAGACACAAAATTTGTTGGTCATTTTTGGAGAACAATGTGGACGAAGTTGGGGACGGATATATCCTTCAGCTCAACTTATCATCCTCAGACAGATGGACAGACTGAGGTGGTAAATAGAAGTTTGGGAAACTTGTTGAGGAGTCTGGTCACTGAGCATCATAACCAGTGGGATCAGATTTTGCCACAAGCAGAATTTGCATACAACGACTCGCCAAACAGAAGCATTGGAAAGATCCCATTCCAAATACTGTATGGAATGCAACCCAAGGGAGTATTTGAGTTGAGAGACTTAGAACAGAATGAGATCATAAGTGTTGGCGAATATTTTGCTACAGAAATGCAAGAACTCCATAGCCAGATCAGAGGGCAGTTGCAGAGATCTAGCCAAGAATACAAGTGCAGAGTTGATCAAAATTGTAGAGAACTTCAATTTGAAGTAGGAGATCAAGTTCTGGCACATCTCAGGAAAGAAAGGTTCCCTAGGGGAACATATAACAAGTTGAAGATGAATAATATAGGGCCATGTAAGATATTAAGGAAGTTTGGTGCAAATGCCTATGAGATTGAGCTTCCAGATGATGTGGGCATATCACCCATATTCAACGTTTCAGACCTGTACCCTTACAGGGAATATGACTCAGAGGGATCAGAACTTCAAGAAAAGATTCAGTGAGAGAAACAAATTCCTATAGCAGAAAAACCTCAGATGGAGAAGATCATTGATCAGAGGATTAGGAAGAAGACGAGGAGGAAGACCCATCTTGAATATCTGGTCAAGTGGAAGGGACACCCAATAGAAGATGCCAGTTGGGAAAATGAATTTGATATCCAGAAGCATGGAAAGTCGGTGCAGGAGCTCATGGACATGAGTCCATAATTTTTTGTCCAGGGGAGTATGATGCAAGAGAATCGTCAGCGAGCACACATGGCAGGACAGCTCAGCGCCTGGGAATCATTTCAGAATCTGAAACGCTAGGAGTTACTGGGAATATTTTGGAGCTTATTGGAAAAATGGAAGAGGATCAAACGCTTGGAAGATGATGATCACGAGTGATCTAGGAGTTTTCACTCCTAGACTTGAATGTAACCAAACTTAGGTAGCAATTAGGTTTTTGTTTCGAGTAGACGAGTAGTCGGGGGGAAACCCTAAGGACCCTTTGAGATAAATAAAGGTTTTGTACACCCAAATGAGGTTGTTGCGAGTTAGTAGGAATTTTCTAAGTTTTGAGTTATGGTTTTGATATTAGTTGTAGCCATTTACTTTTGAATGCACATGATAGAGGAAAATTGACTCAAATGCATATCACTGTTACTATTTGTAATTCTCTGTTATTGTGTTTTCATAAATAAAGGAATTTCGTTATGAATGGATGAAACTGTGAATGTTAGTATAAGTTTCAATTGTTTCTCTTTTGTTGAGTGAGTGCAAGGTGTGCACACAGAACGCAAGGAGTGCATGACAAGATCTGTTTCGATTCTGAAGCTCATAAGAGATAGCACGAAACTTCCCCTTTGCAAGGAGTGCAAAGCGAATGCTGCAAGGCGTGCACAACCATCCACAAGAGCCAAGTCTTGCGTAGGAATCTGCTGCAAGGAGTGCACAGATTTAGAATTTGGCTAAGTGTCGAAGGGACTCCATAAGAGGTAAAGTCGTGAAACGTGAAATCTCGACTTAATCATAGTCATTGATCGAAGGAAAAGTCTGGACCGTCAATCACGCTCACAAATATCGAAAAATTGGGGATTGAAAGAACATAGGTGAACCAACCTCCAAAGTCGCGAAACGTGAAATCACGACTTGATCATAACCGTCAATCGAAGGAAGATCGTGGACCGTATATCTAATCATATCAGGAGTTCCCGATACACTAAATCCTGACGCGCTTGAGAGTTGAGCCCCGGGTCATGACCAGAGGTCACATTGAGGGAACATAAGGGAGGAGCTAGTACACGCTAAACTCATGTCGAGGTTTCGAAGGTTGGGAGAATTAGGGTGATTCACATGCAAATACCCGACACGCGAAATCGTGAAATGTCTTTTGGGTTAGGTTCATGGTCACAGTCAGTGGTCGTGTGAGAGAAGCTTGTGCCTGGTGCTTGTTTGCACAACGGAGTTTCGTGAAAAGGGCTTGTGGACATTTCTTGAAGATTCCAGCGGGGATTCGAAGAGCTACTCCAGCTCGAAGATTGAGAAGATCTAGAGACCAGGAGGTCAGCAGACCCTGCTAAGGTGGGGGCACTGCATTAATTCAAGTACGCTAAGATTCCCCTTGGATTAATGAATGCAGGAGCAACCTTTCAGTGAGCCATGGACATAGATTTTATTGGAGAGAAGGACAAGTTTGTAGTCATTTATTTGGATGACATAACAGTCTTCTCACAATCTGATAAATAACGTTATGATCATCTGAAAAGAGTCTTCTTGAAGTGTAGAAGATTTGGCCTCTCTCTAAATCCAAAAAAATCAGTATTTTCCATGAAAGAAGGGAAATTATTGGGGCACATTGTGTCAGCTAAGGGAGTAAGGATTGATTCAGGTAGGGTAGAGGCTATCCAAACTTTGTCACTCCCTAGATCCAATAAAGAAGTTCAGTCTTTCTTGGGGAAAATTAATTTTCTGAGAAGGTTTGTTTCAAATTTTGCTGAGTTGGTGAAGTTTATCATAGCCATGTTGAGGAAAGGAAATGAAATCAAATGGACTTTTGAATCTCGTACCTCTTTTGACCAAATAAATAAGGCCTTGACTGAAGCACATGTGCTCATTAGTCCTAACTACTCCAAGGAGTTTCCAATTTTCTCTTTTGCTTCATTTGACACAGTAGCAGCTATTTTATTGCAGAAAAATGTCGAAGGGTTAGAGAAGCCCATTTCCTTTTTCAGTAGGGCACTGAGAGATGCTGAAATAAAGTATGACATCATGGAAAAGCAGGCCTGTGCTTTGGTTAAATCTCTCAAATCTTTCAGAATTTATGTGCTACATTCAAAAGTCATTGGATATGTCCCTTCAGCCTCTGTGAAGGAGATCCTCATTCAGCCTGACATAGATGAAAGAAGGAACAAGTGGATTGCCAAAATCCTTGAATTTGATCTTGAAATAAAGCCTACCAAATTGGTCAAAGGTTAAGGTTTAGTTGGGTTGCTGGCTGAATCTAATTATAAAGCCTTGGGGGTCAATTTCATCAACATTTGTTCATAGAATCAACAAGTTGAGTTCTCTGATGAAGATCCTAAAGTCACACCCTCGTTGGAAGGATGCACTTGGTACAAAGACATTATATTTTTCCTATAGAAGTTACAGCCTCCTGATGGTATGGGAAAGAGAAAGGTAAGAGCTTTAAAGCTCAAATCAATTAAATATTGTCTGATTGATTAAGTTTTATATTGGAAAGACCCTTTAGGAGTGCTTTTGAGATGTCTAGACCCACATGAAGCCCAAAAGATTATGTATGATTTTCATGACAGTTTATGTGGGGGGCATCACTTCTGGAGAACCATAGCCTACAAGATTCTCAGGGCTGGGTATTTTTGGCCTAGTCTCTTCACTGATGTATGTGAAAAGATCAGGTCTTGTGTCAAGTGTCAGAAATTATCTGGAAAGCAACAACTCAAGTCTTTGTCATTAAAGCCTGTGGTGGCTTCAAGACCTTTTCAACAGTGGGGTGTAGATTTTATTGGGGAAATTCATCCTGCTTCAAGTGGTTAACATAGGTGGATCTTGACTGCCACAGACTACATTACTAAGTGGATAGAGGCCATCCCCACAAGATAATCATTGGTTTTATAAAAGATATTATGGAAATATTTGGTTGTCCAAACATAATTGTCACTGATAATGCTGCATCTTTCAAGGTTGAACCATTGATCAAGTTTTGCGAACAGATTGGAATCACATTGATTCACTCTACTCCTTACTATCCCCAAGGGAATGGACTGGAAAATCCCTCTAAAAAGAACCTTATTAAGGTCATCAAAAGACTGTTAGAGGACAACAAGAAGGCATGGGATTCGAAGCTTAAATTTTCTTTATGGGCTGACAGAGTGACAACAAAGAGATCTCTTGGTATCTCTCCTTTCCATCTTGTATATGGAGTTAAAGCCATTTTTCCGTCTCAACTTGCCTTACCTGTGGTGAAATTATTCCAAGACTACCAGGGAGAACCAAATGATATGATTAGGAGAATACAACAGCTGTTAGAAGTGCAACAGACTAGAGAGCAACTACTAGACAAAGCACATGACCATCAACAGAAGATCAAGCAGGCGTTTGATAAGAAGGTGACCAAAGAGTATTTCCAGCTAGGAGATCTAGTACTCAAGTGGGATGCACCTAAACAATATAAAGGCAAGCACGGTAAATTTGAGGCCTTATGGATTGGCCCCTTCAAAATTTATGAGGTTTTTCAAATAACACTTACAAKTTGTAGGATTTGGAGGATGCTGAAGTTTTTGGTAGCCCTGTAAATGGAAATTTTCTAAAGAAGATTTTTACTTGACCCAAAAGTGGCTTCCCATATCATTGTAAATATCTTTTTTTCCTTTTACTTTTGGTTTTAATAAAGAACTCCATAACCCAAAAACTAAGGGAMTGGAACTACTGGTTCTTGGTAGCTCAYAAGGAGCATGCCATCCCCTGTGGAGCCAAATGTTATCACATGAACTTTCCAGAGTCCCGTGGGTTTGTTTTTTCTACCTAACTCTGTAGTTTTTCCCTGTCTCTATCCTTTTCGCAAGTCGAGTCTTGAAGTTTTTCCCCCTTTGTCCGATAAAATCATTTTCTGTTTTCCCTTGTTTGTTTGTGTGCCCTAGTCTCTCTGTTTTCTCAGCTCGCAACCAGTCGTCCAAATCCTTGATCATGTAGGTCGCAGCCATGAACACAAAGCACAACTTTCTTAAACAATTTGTTTCGATATTGAAGCATAAGCAAAAGACAGTTTTAATCTTTCAGCGACGAAGATTCCAGGAACAGTCAAGATCATCGACTCACGGACATTCAGGAGTGCAAACTTGCATGAAGTATAACGCCAGAACAAAAGGCCCCGAAGTGAATATGAGTCATTGATATTAAGGGGGACAAGTGGCAATTGATCTAAGCCTTTGAGGAAATGAGCTTCGAGAGATTTGAAATGAGAAGTGCTTAGAAATCATAAATGGCCGAAGTCCTGAAGGCTCGAAATGGATCTGAGTCATTGATCATCTAGAGCCATGTGTCATCAGATCCACAGCTCCGGGTAAAAGCGCATGGAGAAGTAAGCCAGATTTGAGTTTTGATTTTCCTGAAGTCCCAGAGACCCGAAGTGGATCTCGGTTGTCCAAATCTAGAATGCCATGCGTCATCAGATCCTCAACTCCGGAGGTTTTTCTTAGAGGGAAATGTGGGTTGAGAATTGAAATTCCCAAAGATCGATTCACAAAGCAAATCTCAATCATTGATTCGAAGAGGGAAGATCCGATCCGTTGATCTAAAGCACCAGAGATGGGTCGTTGATCAGGAAGCCTTATCGCAGATCACAAGATTAATGGTCATGCTCCATTGCAGGGTCGGAAGGTGCGCACGTTTTAAAATTTCAAGGGAAGGCCGCAATCAAAACCATGGTTTTTGGAAAGGGACGCGTGGCAGTTCATGGTGAATTGCGGGGACAAAAGAGGTTTGCTTTCAAACCACCCTTGGTCGTGCCCGCAATTGTGCAATTGCGTAGGGTCATGGCCATAGGTCACATTGAAGATGGAGCAATGGGGAGGAGTTGTGCCAAAGACCAAAAGCATCTGTATTGGTCAAATAAAAAGATCTGCTTGGCCTCAAGACGTCAAGATTGACTCGAAAAATTCGTATGGCACCGCTTGGAAACATTCATGAGTGTCAGGCCCTGTCCTGATCCCAATGAAGGTAGTTATTGAATATTGGGGGTGGCAGTTGAGACCTCGTCTCACCCCATAAATGAAAAGAGTTGCAGAGTGCAACCATGAAGGCACGCTGATGATTTGAAGCTTCCTTATAGGCAATTTTTCCTGTAAAGCACATAACTGCACCTGGATCGCATCTAACATGAGAAAACCTACACAATATGACAGAGAGGGCACTGAATGAAGGATTTGAAGGCAGTGGTCCCATCACACTCCTGGTGGTTGCATCATTGTTGGGTATTTATAGACAGTTTTGATATTTTGTTAAGGTCGAATGGTTGAGTTAGGCTCCCAGCTATTGTAATGTTTTTATGAAGAACATTGTTTCTCTAGTTATGTATTTGTTTTTTGAGACATATTAGTTAATCTAAGTCAGCTTTCTTGATCCATCTTATTTGCCTCTGATATTGAGAGAGTTCACGATTGACTTATTCACATGGATTGTTATGACTGTATTATGATGAATATTATATTATAGTGTTGTTATAATTTCTTTCAGTTTCTTTGAGATTTGAATTCAAGTGGATCTTGTGTTTAAGTTTTTCCTCCTTAGGTTGTTGGAAGACCTGATTTCCATAGCAGACCTCTACACTCTCCTCACCAAAGTCTTCCCTCTATTCACCCTTACTCCAACTTACTGACTGAAGTTGATTCCAGACCTCAATTGCTTATGCATGCTAGTCCAGATTTCTGAGTTAGAACGTTATTATCATTGAGTCCTCTCCATTTGATCACCTAAAACTCATTTACATTTACTGTATAAACTGATGGGTACTGGGATTACCTTCTATGCAATCTGAGGGTGATTTCTAGTGCTAACAGTATGAATGAATGAATTGATGAATCCTACAGACATCATATGTTCCAAGAAAATCTTGTYAGGGTCAAACCCCTTTATCCTTTCAACATAMTTCAAATTAACATTGTGGAAGTGATTCRCAAGTTCATCATTTTTGTTTAAATTCATGAATATAAAGTCTCTAATTTTCCAAGGCAAGGGTATGAATTGTTTTTTCCATTTTTCGTGGAAAAAGTGCARCCATAAATTATATTGTCTTGCTACTTCTGTAATAAACATTTTATYAGATACATGGTATGGAATACAAGAGGTATTCTCCTTGGAACATAAGATCCTGATAACATTGTGATTTTCCATCTACTCTAACGTCCCCTTTTTCTCTAAGAATTTATTTGCATGGTCTGATATCCTGGGGGTATTTTTACCAAACAATAGTCCCTTTAAAACTGAAATGAAATCATTGTAAACTTCGTAAAAATGCAAATAAGTCTTGTGTCTCCACAATGCTTGATACCAGATGGTGACTGAATCATATTAACAGTTCACTCTCTTACAAATAGTCAATTTTGGAAACTGATAGAAATATGTTATCACAAATACCAAATAAGAAGCCATAAAAAATTTCTTGTCTCTTTTGTAATGTGAAAATTGAGAGGAGATTTCAATGGAAATAAACTTTCCCCAATTGAAAATAGCTTACTCTTTAACTGTAAAATATAAAATATAAAGAATCATGGGGGAAATGGTGGTGGTGCTCTCTTGGCCTGTCAGTATGGTAAACAACCAAGTGATTTCTCAAAAGGTTTTTTTGAATGAGTCGATTGAATCTTGGTTATGTCCTCAGGGACAGCCGCCAGATTCTCCAAATACTCAGGCAAGAGGTCCATGCCATTGTCATGTTTTTTCAGAAAATCTTTGCAATCCTCTCCCTTAAAGGTAAGTGTTGGCTCAGGGAGGTTCACCATCTTATGAAACAATTGCAGTGAAAGAGAGATGGAGGAACAATCATGGAGTTTTATGATTCGTTGACTCGGTACTTATTTTTCAACGCACCATACAACCAATTATTTGTAGTCGAATACCTTAGGGACACACCCTACGCGAGCAATTCCGGAAGTCTAGATTATATCCTTTTGTGCAGAAGGCGATGAGTAATAAGAGTATACTCTAGACCATTGAAATTTATGGTCTTCTTGACCAAAGATGTTCAAAGTATGACCACAAAACTATTGTCTTGTTGTTTCTGCCATAAGTTGTTGAGAGTGTTCTTTTGACTGGATAATAACTTGTAATAAAACCTTTCGGAGAGATAACAATAATATAACCCTTGGCAAATTTTTCTTTAATGCAATTTAATGAAAAAATATCCTAAATCCCTTTGCTCATTAATGACGATCTTTACGGAGCCTGCATGATCAGTTATTAGCATTAAACCATACTAAATGCGTATTGGGAAAAGCACAAATATGGTAGGGATGGACGAGAGAAATTTGAACTTGGGTTTTTTTGTGAACCCGGGAACCCATGGTTGCGAAAGATTGAAAATAGGCTAAGAATTGCATAGCGGTCGGTCGGACTTGGACATAGGAGAAATGAAATTCTCAGGGGATCGACATTCGCAGCAAGTCCGATGGTCATAATGTAGATCACGGGTCTTGAAGTGAAAAATGGAGATTGAGGAACTTGGAAGATAAAAACTTGAACCCGTGAACCCACAGTTGCACAAATGGCTAAGTATATTATAACAAAGTGGTCAATCAAATTCATGATATGGGAACATGGATGGAGGTGAAGACCCGCGGGTCTGCCAACCCACAGACAACGACATTGAATTTCATTTCCATGTTTGTAGGGGGCTTCCTTTTTCCATTAATATGTGATGTGAAAATATAACAATAATAATATCGTTAAACAGTTTGATGGTTTAGTCAAGAATGAGTGGCGATTTTAATATATATATATATATATATATATATATTATTCATCTTATTTTTATTTTAAGAATATGAGTTGGCATACTTGTGTAATGAAAGCTAAATGTGACAATAAACAATACTTTAAAGAGAAACATGTTTGAGAGTTTCCTTCCAATATAAAATAAAATAATAACTAACAATGCCTAGATTAACTAATAAAATTAGGAAATTATAAGTTGTTTACCATTGGCATGTTAACTTGCATGGGAGGGTAAGTCATGGTGATCAGCACTCATCTAAGAGTACTCTCACATATTTGGAAGTTAATGTGGGATTAGACTCATCAATGATTTTAGAGGTTGAGTTTTTTTGCTTGGGATAATAGATTTTATTTTTAGATTAAAGTTTGGGGATTTTTGGTGGTTTCTAGGTCTGTGGTTTTTGGTTTTGTCTTGTCTTGGTTTGTATTGGGGCTCTGAATTGGATTCTAGTTCTCTTGGATTGCTTTGGTGGGACCCCGACCCTAGTGGTTTGTTGGATTCACGTTTTGTTGACTCTTGGTTCAACAAGAATCATGTTGGGTAGTGTGGATCGAGCTCTTTTGGCTTTAGTTTGTGTGCCTTGGCTTAGAGGTATGAATTATCCAACACAATTTATCTAGTTTGGTGGTGTGAAATTTGTTTGATGTTTCAGAGGCCCCCTATTTTGTGTGAAATTTGTGTGAAATTTGTTTGATGTTTGTGAAAAATTGCAAAAGGTTAGCCTTCTCTCAGGCATTTTTTTTCCACTTCTCCTTTTTTTGGGGAATGTTGGAAAACAAACATTCTGTTGGGGATGCTACACTGATTGTTGTGGGCAACAATAAGGGATTGTTTCAAGCATTATGTAGTGTTTTTTTTTTTTTTTTGATAGAAACAGTTAGAGTTTTATATTAAAAAACAGTGGGGAAACCACTGCGTTCGTTACATCTGAAAGTTTCCTGGTAATTCAGAGGGACAAACCTAATTGAACTAAAACAAAAATAACTTATAAGCTTGGAAAACCATATTATTTCAGTGACCTGGTTCGACTGCGGGTCATTACATCCTTTCTGACTTGAAAGTTTTTTTTTTCCTTTTTGACATGGTTTGCCATTCTTTGCTTTGATGAGATTGGCTTTCCTTCGGTCGTGGAGGGCCTTCTTCATTAGTTAAGTCGGGGCCTTCTTCATCTGCCAAGTCGACCCAGCTTGAGATCTGGTGTTCGGGCTGAGATATGCCTGACATTATGGTTGGATCAGTTTCTGCCTGGGCCTTCCCCTTGGGATTTTTAGGGGAAGGAGGCTCTTGCTCTTGAACAGAGGTGACTTGTTCCATTTTCTGTGGTACAATCTCTGTATCTTCCTTGCTTGAGGTATCATTAGCCGGTTCTATGCTTTGATGCTCAGGAAGAGCTCCTACCCACCATGTGGGTTTGCGTTGATTCTTTGGGTTTCTGTTTTTCTTAGGGAGTTTCTGACAGTTGGTGGCTAAGTGCCCTGTTTCAAAACAACTTCTGCACCTAAAATGAAGATTCTCATAGTCGAGCTTCTGCGTCCAAGAATAATTAATCCCTTGAAGAGTGATTCGCGCTGGGAATCCTTTATTGAAATCCATCTCTACACAGATCCGTGCATAGGTAGTGAAGCCACATTTAGTTTCCAGACTGCTACTATGAAACTTGCCAAGAGCATTTCCAATATGGCTAAGAGTAGAATCACCCTAAAAATGAATAGGCAGACTAGGGAGCCTTACCCACACGGGGGCCATAGGGATGGAAGCTGAGGAGGGGTCGAAAGAAGGGGTCCAGAGCTACATAGACAGACCCGACCTGCCCCAGAACCAAGGCCCAGAACTGTAGATCAAATCTCTATCCTTAGCAGAGGCAAAAATCACTACGAAGAAACCTTTTACACAAGGGCGAACATGAGCTTCGTCTTCGAGGAGAGGAGTCCATTCTGAAGCAATCCAAGAATGTAGATCCACCAGGCGAGGCCAGAGGCCGTTGAACTTGCAAAACAAAGCATTAGATCTAAATAAAACTTCACAAACCGCCGCTTCCTGAGGTACAGGGATCACTGGATCTGGAGCTTCACGGACCACAAGAGAAAATCCAGAAGAGCGGCCTTGACAGACAGCGTCTTTGAAGGAGGACGGAGAGGGTATCAATGGAGCAGCAGAGGACGCACCTGTAGCTGCTGCTGGAGATGACTGAATAGAGGAGGGAGGAGCTCCAGACGGGGAGTCGGAGGGGTCGCCTGGGCGTCGAACAAAGGAGCGACTGGAGGGAGAGTTCGGGTGAGGGCCGAGCTCTCGCGAAGAAGCACGCAGAGCTACGGAGGAGGCCGTCGCCGCCATCTCCTGTAGGGTTTTTCAAGAGGAAGGCCTTCAAGCATTATGTAGTGTTACCAGTATGGAACACAAACAGTTGGGGAGATTTCCATTGTGTGAAACCACTAAAATCCATAGAGATTTATGAAGACAAGAGAATTATATCACTAATAATAGGAACTCAATTTTCTCAATTATCGGTAGGATGCATTCTCATGAAGAGACTATAAATTTTGAATTTGCCTTCATAAATGGAAATCCTACATAATGAAATGAGACAAATTGAAGAACTTCAAGTTGAATGTGTTGTTCTTTAACATCTAGTTGTGGGTTTAGTAAGAAATTGTACGACTTCAGTGAATTCAAATGCTAGCCTCTCAATTAGATGCACAATGGAGGAGGTAAAAGAAGAGGAGACAATGCAACAACAATAAGAGGATGTGGAAATGTTGAATGTGGGTCAGAACTTTCTAACAGGCCCGGAGAATGAGGATGAAGCTTATAGTTACCATGCTTTTATTCAATAATAGTGCCTAGTGTTTTGTAAATTTTTCTTGATTTTAGGAGTATTTTGCACAATCTATTTTAGTAGTAGTTGTGCACCAACATAGACCCATCTTAACTCTGATTCTACGAAAGTGTCGAGAAGGATCAAATCTCTCGAGGTGCAAACCCTTCCTCCCATCTTAACTTCGGTTCTATGAAAGCGTCGAGAAGGATCAAATCTCTCGAGGTGCAAACCCTTCCTTCTTAACCCGTTAAAAGGTAAGAGCCGACATATACAATTTTCATTTACTTATTTTATTATTATTATTATTTAAGAGTGACACATGTCAACTCCACATTGAATTTAAGCACAGAATCACCCATCGACTTAATATTAGGTTGTTCCTCTCGGCTCAAAAATCCTTTGTGAAGGATTGTCGTGTCTCCTTAGATGGCCATTTTCAAACTTTAGACAATTCCATAAATCTTTTTGGGACAATTAACATATATGTGTATTATTATGCTCACCAATGTGGCTACAACAAATTTGTAATACAAAATATATTCACTCCTATTGTAAAAAAAAAAATTAAAAACACTTAAGCAAATTTGATCAAATTGTAATTTTGGATTGATGAAATTCTTGATTTAATGTAGAAATGGATTCAGGGCCCTCAAATATTCCTAATGCAATAGGATTGTGCAATGTTAACATATAATTTATGTAATTTCATCAATCCAAAATATTCTTGAGAAATTTTAGGCTGAAAAATGTTGATTTCCCTTCCTATTATTTTAAGTTAGTTTGCGTCTAAGAGATTTACACACTCAGTAGATTTTCCATCTTAATTTATGTAATAGTTTTTTTTTTAAAGTCAACCAATTATATTACTTATGTTGTCAATAGGGCTTTGTGGGTCGATGAGGATATTGTTATTGCGTTTGAATAATTTGTGTGTAGATTTTTATAATTAGTCATAAATATAATGGAGTTATTTGAGTGTGTAGATTTTTATAGTTAGCCATAAATATAGTAAATGTTTTGGATAAGAATTGTGTTGGAGTTTAGATTAATTAATTAGTGAATGTTCTTATGACCATTCTTAACATTTCAATTTTGTAAATTGTTATTATGAGATAGTTAGTGTTGACTTTTAAAAACATCACCATATGGACTTTAAAAGAAGAACTCCATCATTATTGACCTCAATAATCTGGTTAAGCTTGATCACTTTTGCAAAGCCAATGCACTTAATTTATGGAAGCACACTCACCTATGTTGATTGGGTCAATCTTACTCACTTTGTAAAGCCCAATATTCTTGATTTATGGAAGCACACATATTTATGTTGATTTGGTTTATGGTAGGTTTTAGGGGTAAATTATAGTCAAAAGATGAAATTTTAGGATAATTTTTTAAGGTTGGTAAATAATTATATTATTTAAATATATTATATTTGATCTTATGTCAAAATTTTATTACTGTTTTTAGATATAAATAGCCAAACAATATATCATATATTTTTAAGGGAAAAGATCAAATTGGAATCATATTCACCTATTTTCAGCAAAGGGGACAAATTTTGGTCATTACCAAGGGTCATGTTTAAAAAAAAAATATTCATGAATAGTTTTTTAAGGTAAAATTAGTTAAAATGTTAAATTTTAGGAGTTCTTTTAGGTTGGACAAATTTTTACATTAAAATAATTTCTTTAATTTTTGGTAATGAGTATTTTGTTAAGGTAAAATAAGAACTAATGAAAATCCCCATAACACCATGGCAAGAAAGAATATGTCACCTTTGTAACACCAAGAGGGTTGAAGATGAAAAACACTTTCTCCTAGAATGCCCTGTAAGAATACCGACTTCCTAACCTTCTAAGTCATCAAAACTTTAGTGATCTTAGAACACTTCTCTTAATGCTTTTCAAGCATCGAAATAACATTTTAAAGAAATCCAAGCAATCTCTTGCTTTTCTTAATGTTTCATAGACCAATTTTGGTCTTAGTGAACAATCATCAACATCATAATTAAAATGCTAAATTTTAGGAGTTTTTTTAGGTTGGACAAATTCTTTATATTAAAATAATTTCTTTGATTTTTGACATATAATGGAGAGAAACAAAAGTAAGTCGAGTATTTGTGTTAGTTTTCCTTTAGTAAGTGCTCATTACATTAGGTTCCATGCATCCAAATTTTTCTTGTTTTTATAGAATGTAATGAGTATCCATACTTGAACTTGATCTCTTTTTTTAAATTTCAGAATGTTTTGGGGTTGATAAATGTTTTATTGTGGTGAAAAAAATAAAATTAGTGTATTCACTACATATTCATTTTCCATGGCATTTGTGGAGCTTATTTTGTACTATTCATTTAGGGTACTTTTTTTTAGAGCCTATGCAATTCTTGTTGTTATTTCTTTCTATTGATAAATAAGAAATATTACAAAGACTCGTTTGCATGGCTTTTGTGGAGATTATTTTGTACTATCCATTTAAGGTACTAAATGTATTTAGAGCCTATGTAGCCCTTGTTGTTAGTAGTTATATTTATAAGAAATATTAGAGAGACGGATTTCCATGGCTCTTATGGAGCTTATTTTGTATCAACCATTTATGGTGCTAATTCTTTTTAGAGCCTATGTAACCCTTGTTATTCTTAGTTTTGTTCATTAGAAATATTATAAAGATGGAAATGAGTCTTCCATTTACATCAATAAGTATATATCTTACTTCAATGTCATAGTATTGAAGTACTCTTTGAATATATGATTTTTTTAAGATTTTGATTTTGAATGGAAGAAAAATAGAGTTTAAATTTATAAAATTAAAAACATTTACATACTAACATTAAATTATAAATGTTTACACTTATTAATGATGATGTTTAATGATATATTTTAAATATTGTGGCATGGATTCAAGTTCTTTATATAAGTCTATTGAAATAAAACACAATTACTTTATTTTATAAATTATCTAAACTATATGGACTAAGTTGCTCCTAACCTTTATTTCATAATTAAACAATTATTACAAAAATTAGAAATGACACTCTTTTAGGATGTTAAGAGGATTGAATTTGAAAATTTCAATTCCTTTCAAAAACCATTTTTCACATGTCATTTTCAAGTTAGATGAAGGGAGAAATATTTTTCAAAGTATAAAATAATTAAAATACACACACACATACATATGAACAAGCTCTCAAGAGCTCCATAAAACATCATGGGTAGAAAGAATTTGTCCTTAGTGCACCCACATTAAATCACTATTTCACAATATCTTTTACCGACCTTCAAATATGATTTTAAATCAAACCAATTAATTCATCACCATCATATATATATGAGAGAGAGGAATTAAAGTTCACCAATGACCAATTTTATAAAACACCTTGCTTCTTTCATGTAGGCATCAAATAAATATTAGTAGATCAAGCCCATAAATATGTAATGTAATATTGAAAATGTAAAATTTATAAAATTTAAGTTGAACCTACTATTCTTGTGTCTTTTTATTAATATCCAAGTATCTTTAAAATATCTTATTTTTGATATTTTGTACATGTGTTTTAGTGATATTGCATACATGTGTTTTAGTTCATATTTATTATGGTATTTATAAGTATTGTTTAATATGCTTAGGGGTCAATTTTGTGGATTATAATTGATTTGTAGAAGGGGACATATCAATTAGAAAATTTACTCTTAAAGTACATTGATGTGAACTTTAGAAACTCCTCAATAATTGTTATATCAATTAATTGCAAATTATTGAGACTCTTCGAATATAGTTATCATTGATTATGTGATAAAAATTTAATTTTATAAAAATTATTCTTTCATCTTGTAATTTCTCATGGTTTATTAAGCCTAGCAAAGATAAAAGACTAGATTTAAGTTTTCGATCAATTTATTGAAATGAACACCTTAATAATAGAATCTACACAAAAAGGCTTACACCCCAACTCATATATATATATGGATTTTTCCTAAGCAAAAAGTCAATTCCTAAGGAATGGGTAATGGTCCAAACCCTCACGATGAACCTCGGCCTGCTCAACCTATAAAACAATGTATGATTGCTACACTATTTGTTATTTCTTTACTTCAAGAAATGTCTTATCAATGTAACTGCATTGGAATAGATTTAAACCATACCTGTCGTATGGTCACATCGTTTATAAATCAACCCTGTGATTAAATTTTGTGACATCTTCAGAACGCCAATAGAAGTAAGAAGTAATACTTCGACGATTTTCGAAAAGATCCTTTACACGTCAATGTTGGCTTCTTAATTAAACGTAGTTTAAAGTTTCCTTTCTCTGTTAATTTTACTTCCTTATCCGCTGGAAAGGATATGTTAAGTTCGAGTCTGGTAGCTCGAATCCCTGTTAAGTGTTTGTTAGGTCCTAGTACTAAGGTATACTTAGAGTTTATTCATGCCACATTTCGTCGTTAACTATATTTATTCACCATTTATTCGATTTTGGTTTAAAACAAAAGTTATTTCTGGTTATTCTTACATAGTTTTTGGCGTCATGGTCTGGCTTACCATTCCATTAGTTAGTTGTTAACACGCCAACCTTTGTTGATATTCGTTTTTGTATAAGGTCTCGGTCTTTTGAATAATCATACGAGAATAACCTAAGGGATTATATATATATATATATAGGTTGTTGTTATTGATGTCAACCCTAGTCATTAATGTGAATTCTAGAAATTGGATTTTGGACTCCACAGTTGATTGAAGTAGATAGACATGAAGGAAATTACACATGCATATACAATACCCATGGATGGATAGTATAAGTCATGCCGCTTCCGGCGATATGTGGCATGTCACATGGATCCTCACGATTGAGGAGAAATGAATTTTTGAAGATGACAATGTGAATTGAAGTAGAAACTACATGTTGGCCCTAAAGTTAAAAGGAAGTGACATAAAAGGTATACATACATATAATTATACATTCATTTTAAATACACACAAGTTTTTTTAATGACCAATGAGATATAAGTCAAATTTCAAAGGAAATATGAAGTAAAGAAGGGTGAATTTCAAGGGAGGGTGAAGTCTTTTGGTGATGTGTTCTAAGGTATGTTATTTACAGATCATCTTATCATTTTCACTATAAATTTGTTTCTAGAATGATTCAGATGGTGAAATTCATAGGCTATTGAGAAGACAGATCTAGGTACATGTGGTAAAAAAATCAGCTCTTTATTCGCTATACTTTTGGAGATGCACTCTGTGGAAGATAGGATTTTTGACTAGTCCTGAAGCTAGTCATAAACATGTGTTCTGGGTAAAATAGACATAATGTATTTATAGAGAATCCAAATGAAGCGAGGCCAATTTCATTGGAAAGAGTATGGGTTGTAGTTTCTTGTGTACGAATTTCAGATATTATGTTAAATATTGAGTGCGGGGCATTTTGTACAAGTTCACTCTCCTGAATAAACCAAAATTGAATAAGGTCTACCATTCTCTCTATAACTCCTTTTCTGGGAGGATTCAAGGAGTGTAACTTGGAGGTGTTTAAGAGAATACATTGAGTAATATTATCTACAAGATCAGATTATTCCAAGAAGTGAAGAAGTGAAGAATTGAAGAAGTTGAAGAAGTCTTGAGAAGCATTATCAGGTTCTATGTGATAGTTGGTTGATGGTGATAATTTAATGTAAAGTTTTATTATCTCTCATACATTCTTGGGTGGAAGGAAGGGGCAAGGATGGAAAGGTCAACCCTCTCTTGATATTGGAGGATTATCCCTCCCTTTATATTTGGAAGTTGTAGCTTCCCTTGGAAGTCATTACTTCCGTTGAACAATGATTATTGATTATTTCTCATATATTGTGCATGGTGTATTGTGATGTTTTGGTGTAACTCTTTGACTATTGTTCATCGCGCATTGGATATAATTGAATATATAATTTGGTTGAAGTATATGTTGAAAAAGTTTTTAAATTGTACTTGATATTGATTCACCCCCCTCTCAGTATCGACAATTGCTATCAGAGCGGGTTACCTTCAGTACAGTTTAACCACTGGAAGGAAGATCCTAAGAAGAAATGGAAGACAACATTTCAAATGGGATTCAACCATTTGATGGAAGAAATTTTGAATACTGGAGTAATAGAATGGAAACTTACTTGCAATATCTTGGGGTAGATGTTTGGTTCTCAATTGCTTCATGATACAACGCTTTGAAGAAAACAAACACTGAAGCTCAGCAGGAAGCAAGAAGGAGCAACAAATTGGCAATAGATACCATCCTAGATGGATTGATAGATTCAGTGAAATCCAAGGTGGAATCATGTGCATCAACAAAAGAGCTTTGGGACAAGCTACAAGACCTTTATGCAAGGGAAGAAGAAGAAGTTGAAGCAAATTACAACATCTCAGATTTCAAAGAAGAAAATAGAGGTGAGTTCTTTTTCTTTAATTGTGGAGTAGGACATGTTGAATTTAAATGTCCTTATCCAAGGATTGAAAGAGATGACACTAAAGAAGAAAATTCCAATGAAGAAGAAGAAGAGAATTATGAAGCAGAAATGATTCAACAAGAAAATGAAAATCTTAAAAAATTGAAGCATGTTGAGATTGAAAATAGCAAGCTCAAAAACACACATAGAAAAATAAGAAGTGAATTGGGTAGTTGTGAAAAGACAATTGAAAGCTTAAATAAACAATTAGAAGACTTTGAGAAACTAAGAGAAGAAACTATTTCCTTGAAAACTCTACTCAAAGAAGCAAGAAGAATAGGATAAGTAAGGAATGTCCAAATGATGAAGAAAGAAGAAGATTGTGAGAAACTTGAACAAGAAGTTTGTCTCATTGAGGAAGATATTAAGAAACTATCAAGTGCATAAAGACTTAACACATCTTGGATGCATGGGTGAAAGTTCATACAAAGAATATGCAAATACCAACAAGAAGGTTGAAGAAAGATCTACAGAGAAAGTTGATGAGAAGTGGACCAAGATACCAAAAAGAAGGAATGATTACAAAAGAGATGAATATCCAAGAAGACCTCCTACCATCATGAATCAAAGAAGCTTCAATCAGTATGAAAGAAACTACAGAAGAGTAGATCATGAACCCAGATGGACTACATCACAAAGAAGGTCACTTACTCCCAGGTATCAAAATTTCTTTCTTGGTCATTGTTATACTTGCAAAATTTTTGGACGTAAGGCAATTAATTGCAGAATCAATGAAAGGAACAACTATGCAAGAAACATGAATAGTGTAAATAGAAGATATGGAAATAATCGTGGATTTGTCAACATAAGTTATAGTTCATTTTTCCCATTGATGGAAAAAAATATTGTATGCTACAAATGTAATTATCTTGGTCACAAATCACAAGATTGCAGATATATGAATGAAGATGCTCCTATGCCAACCACAATATGGAGAAGGAAAGAGATTCCAAACAATGAAGATTGTCGAATAGCATTGATTGTTGAATAATGTAAAGAAGAAGATAAATGGTACATAGACAGTGGATGTTCTTCACACATGACCGAGGATCAAGACAAATTCATCAACTTGAAGAGAAAGGGTGGCAATGTTGCATTTGGAGATGACTCATCTTCCAAAATACTTGGAAAAGGTGTAGTAGAGCTTGGAAGAAAAAATGTAAAAGAAAAGAATATCCTAATGGTTGAAGACTTGAAGCATAATCTACTCAGTGTTAGTAATATGTGTGATCAAGGATATACTCTCATTTTTGACTCACAAAGATGCAAAATCAAAGAAGAAGGTTCAAGAAGATTGGTTGAAACTGCAACAAGAATACCAAGTAACATATACGTCCTAGATCCATAAAAAGTCTCCAAGGAAGAAAGAGACCATAAAAATGAAGTGTTATTAAGTGCTATATGTTCAGGGGGAGTGGCCCCAAAGAAGAGAGATACCTTTTGCCATTAAACTCAGGGGGAGCATCCCCACCCTTTTCCATTGATTTCAAAGGGGGAGAAAAACCAGGAGCATGAGTGTTTCCATCAATGACAAAGGGGGAGATTGTTGGAAGATTGGTTGTTGTCATTGATTTCAAACCTAGTCATTGGTTGTAGTCATTGATGCCAACCCTAGCCATTGAATTTTGAACCCCACAGTTGATCGAAATAGATAGAAATGAAGGAAATTACACATGCAAATAAAACACCCATGGAAGGATAGTATAAGTCATGCCGCTTCTAGTGGTATGTGACACGTCACGTGGATCCTCATGATTGAGGAGAAATGAATTTTTGAAGATGACAATGTGAATTGAAGCAGAAACTACATGTCGACCCTAAAGTTAAAAGGAAGTGACATAAAGGGTATAAATACATATTCTTATACATTCATTTTAAATACACACAAGTTTGTTAATGAACAAGGAGATATAAGTCGAATTTCAGAGGAAATATGAAGTAAAGAAGGTTGAATGTCAAGGGAGGATGAAGTCTTTTGGTGATGTGTTCTAAGGTATGTTATTTACAGGCCATCTTACCATTTTTGCTATAACTTTGTTTATAGAACGATTCAAATGGTGAAATTCTGAGGCTGTTGAGAAGACAGATCTAGGTACATGTGGTAAAAAATTTATCTCTTTATTCACTATACTTTTGGAGATACACTATGTGGAAGATAGGTTTTTGACTAGTCCTGAAGCTAGTCATAAACAAGTGTTCTGGGTAAAACAGTCATAACTTCATCATAGAGAATCCAAATGAAGTGAGACCAATTGCATTGGAAAGAGTATGGGCTATAGTTTCTTATGTGCGAATTTTATAATCTTATGTTAAATATTGAGCGTGGGGCATTATGTACAAGTTCATTCTCCTGAATAAACCATAATTGAATAAGGTCTACCATTCTCTCTATAACTCCTTTTCTGGGAGGATTCAAGGAGTGAAACTTGGAGGAGTTTCAGAGAATACATTGAGTAATATTATCTACAGGATCAAAGTATTCCAAAAAGTGAAGAATTGCAGAAGTTGAAGAAGTCTCAGGAAGCATTATCAGGTTCTATGTGATGGTTGGTTGATGGTGATAATTTAATGTAAAGTTTTATTANCCTTTTGGAGGTTTATCCCTCCCTTTATATTTGGAATCTGTAGCTTCCCTTGGAAGTCATTACTTTCCTTGAACAATAACTATTGATTATTTCTCATATATTGTGCATGGTTTATTGTGGTGTATTGGTGTAACTCTTCTACTATTGTTCATTGCTCATTGGATATAATTAAATATATAATCTGGTTGAAGTATAAGTTGAATTTTTTTTTAAATTGTACTTGATACTAATTCACCGCCCTCTCAGTATATATATATATATATATATATAGTTAAACCCTTTCGATTTAATTCCTACAAGGATTACCTTGAATTTATTTTTGTCAAGGCTCGTTGACTATAGATGGATATTACCATTATTTTGTTAA
>JASDQU010309385.1:31248-41374 GCA_032191745.1 Picea mariana
ATGGGTCCTCTCTCACTATGAGAGGAACCCATCAGGTTGTGTTCGTTCACCATCATCCTTACACAAGAGATCAAACTTCTTCTTTTGATGTGGATTGAGCGATTATGACAGGTCTAAGTATTAACGCCCTACCTTTTATTTAATTATTTTCGCATTGTTTTATCTTAGTAATTTAAGATACTATTTTTTCACTCGTATAACCCATCCTTTCATGTGATACCATCGTTGTTCAAGTGACTTTGAAGACAATAGGATAATAAAGGTATTTGGGGTTCCTTTCTTGAAATGGCAATGGAATGTAATGATAACCTTACACATTAATAATCATTTGTAAGTATTTTATGAAAATTACACATCGTTCATATGTATATCAGACATTCAAATTTGTATTTGTATTTTCATTATAATTTTTTCAAAGTAAAGCCTATTCATATGATTCAATATTTCCCTCTATAATTTTATGTGTGGTTGCATTCAGATGGTATATAACAACATGAACTAGTTAATCCCATTCTGTATAACACTATGCAGTCTACTCGTTGATGGAGTTTATTGGAATTTCTAATTTAGTTCTCCAACTAAAACATCTCAGATCATGCAGTCATGTACTATAATTAACTATTACTTGCATACAATTATTTCAATACAAAGCATTTTCCTTTGAAAATACATTGTAAACATACATCTATTTCGTACTGTAAAATACTCTATTACTTAGCCAATAAAATTAACACAGCTATTGAAATTTAACAAACAATTTTAAGAAAAACCTAGAATACAGAAGGAGCAACCAAGTTCCACCTAGCCTTAGAATGGATCATCCAAATCACTTGATCCAATCACCCCAAAGCATGATCATGAATCCATAAGGGCGAGATGAGCCTCATGTTCCAACAAGACTTTTTTGTCCTCAACAGTTGCCTAACATCTCAGTGCTCACACAACAACTTCTTTTGTTCTCTTGTTATTCCTCAACAGAAATGGTTACCAGTGAATCCTTTCCTACCACATGCTAAGCATCGTCATGCCTCCTCACACAAGTGTATATATTCCTTTGCCTAGGTCTTATATTTCTCCAAGCTCTTTTCCCTTCTTGGGAATTTTTACAACTTTGGAAATCCCTGGTTTTCCGGGCGTGTCAATCACCAAAATTGACTTCTGACACATGTTCTTCCATGCCCATGGTTAGATTTAATTTGTTCCCCACTCATGGGTTCATGATCATCTCTTTTTAACTTGGTTGTTCCTTATGCCCCCTTTATTAATTAAATTAAAATACTTGTCTCTTACATCTGGCCACATTAAAAGACACTTGGCAATTCAATATTTTTCCCAGAATTTACATTAACAACAATCACTTTTCTCCTACTAATCCTAAATTCGAATTTTCCACTAAAGAAAATTATTTAACTTAATAAGTAATTTATTTGGGGGGTATTACAGTTGTTCAATTTGCTTATGGAATTTTGAAGAGGGCTTGTAAAGATTTAAAGAGCATTGGACATAAGTAGCCTTGAAGAGGATAGAATCATAAGGAGAAGGGGCTCAGAGCCATCATGCTACTTCATGGGTATGGATATTGTTGATGTAACCATTTCTTCTTGTTAATAGAATCCCCCCCCACCTTCACATCTGTTGATTTGGTGTTATTGTTTAAATTCTCTTGCTTTAATGCCATCGAACCTTGCAAGTAGACTATAAGGCTTTTTACTTTATCTTGTGAGTTAGATGTAGGGTTTTACAACTTGTAGAGTAGGAAAGGTATTTTTTTGTTGTGTGTGTAGTGCTCATGGAGATAGGATCACTTCATCTTGCTCATCCATTCAAACTTTGAATATCCAACAATGAACGCAATAATCATGAGTTCCTTTTTTCTCTCTTTCTCTAGACCCTAGTTTGTTTTCTCACTTGTTTGACATAGTAAAGTAATATATATCGTATATCACTATCTCTTCAATCAATGAGTGAGGAAAAAGTAGTATATGTTGATATTATGGTAGCTGCGGGAGGTATTAAGCTCCACATGTAACCCTGACAAGATTAAAATATTCTGGAAAGCAAAAAGAAACCCTAAAGCTTTGGACATAACCCTAGAAGACAAGTTGGCTAAAGAAAATAACTAATATTGAGTCTTTAGCCTCTAGAAAGAGAAGTCGGTCCAAAAAGCTAAGAAAGACTAGTGCAAATACAGGATGTCAGAGCTCATTTGTACACACACAGCTTGCAACTGCAGAAATTCAGTAAGTGAGCAAGTTTGGAGAGTCTCTATAGTTGCAGCTACTGCAACTAGTATTTTTGGTTTTAGGCTTGGACTTTATCTTGGTTATGTTTTGGACTTTCTACTTGGCACTCTAGCTATGGAGAGTGGTACGCTACCTTGATTGGCCTTTGGACCTAGGCTTTTCTTCCAGAATTATTTTCTCTGTCAAGGTTAAGGTGCTCGGGGGTGGCTTCGGCCTATGGTTGGGTGACAATATTTCTATATTGTCTATGGTTAAACGAGCACACCTATTATTTCTAACAGGTTATGGGCCCACACTATATTCAAACAGCTTAAAGACTGGAATATATATTGGGAGGATTTTCTTAGTTACAGTTGTAGTTGCAGTCAAAGTTTTTGTTGCAACAATGAAACCCTAACCCTCATGTTGAGGCACCTTAAGTGAAGAGATTGACCTAATTTCTAGATATCCTAGTGCGTCCTAAACTATCGCACCTCCCGGTATTCTCAACAAGCTAAGACATCAATTTTGAGTTTTTGGTCAAAGTCAAAGGTTGACCAAGTCAAGCAATCATGACTTACTCTATGAAGTCAGAAAACAAGCTATAAGGGGATTCAAACTTCAAAGCATGGAAGACAAGGATTGACCTCATCCTTGCCAAGAATAAAGGGTTGGATATCGGGAAAGGAAAGATCGTGGAACCACGGTTTGAAGAAGGAAAAGAGAAAGAACCTCAAAACATTGTAGTTATGGAGAATTTCAAGGACAATGGCATTAATGCCATGAGTATCATAGTGGACTCTGTAAAAGACCACTTGATACCCTACATGTCTCATTTTGACTCATCTAAGAAGATGTACGATGCCCTAACTAATCTCTTCTTAGTCAGAAACATTGGACAAGTAATGAGTCTAAAGAATGAGCTTTGTGACATGAAAATGAATGATGATGAAAGCATAAGATCATAATTTGTGAGAATCTCTCCATTAAGAGATCAACTACAAGTTATTAAGGAACTGGTAAATATAGTACTCAACAAACTTCCCAAGACATTGAATGCATTTGCCACAAGTATGAACACAAGAAAGGAGTATCTCACATTTGAAGAACTTTGGACTTGTTGTGCACAAGAAGAATCAAGGATTAGCACAGAAGATAAATCCCAAAAGAAATACGATGATCAATCCTTCACAGCAAAATTCAATAATTTCAGGAATAAGAGGAAGTTTGGCCTAAGGAAAGAAATAGACGAAGCATCATTGTTGAAGAAAGGGAGCCCTCAAATAAGTCCAAGCAGGATAAAACAAACTTCTTCTTCTAAGACAAGGTAACAATATTCTTCATAGTTCTTGTACATACCACGTTTACATAGTTTTTGTACATATCTTGCATATCTATTTCTTATAAGATAACATGTTCAAGTGAAACAAAACCTATGGAAGAATAACAAGATAAGGATTGCTATCACGATGACTAAAAGTCAAGTAATACACATGAAAAGATGAAGTACATTGACAATCCTTGGTAACGGTTCATGTGAAAGCTATTACATAAGTAACAATTGCAAGATAAACCGAAATCATAATCAAACTTGAAGAAACCCAGAAGAAGTCAAAACAGAAAGAAGTCAACAATTAAGAGAAAATTAGAAAAAGACTTGTGACACTTTGCAAAAGGAAATAAGGATGCAGATGGAAGTGTGGACTCTCTTAGATGGAGGGAGTTGATTACTGAATTCCAAAAGAAGAGCATGCATTCATGCATGAAGCAAGGATTAGGAGGGAGATAATCCTAAATGACATGATCCATTGAGGATTATGAGGTATCTGTCCATGTTCCAAATTGAAAGTAGCAACCATGATAAGCAACATGTGTTCAGTTTGACTCTAGAAGAAGTCTTCTTCGAAAATWATCCTTAAAGTATCATTAGTTGTACATCTACATCCAATAAATACATGAGGAAGAACATGAAGATTCCAAGAAAAAAACAAAAGCAAGAACAACCAGTTATTATACCGAGAATCACAAGACTACCAGCTTGGTTTGAACCCACTAAGAAGCAATCGAGAAGAAGAAATGGAAGTTATGATAAAGAACAATGTATGTAAGATAATGTGAAAAAGACTTATGAATGGAAGCATTGCAAGATTCAAAGATTCTTCTAGAAGGAGGGAGAAGACTATGACAACAACTTGTTCTAGTAAACCAGATATACGTCTTGTAGTATCCATGGATTGGAATTTACATTTTAAAGATTGTTCTTCCCAATAAAGAAAGTGAGAAAGAAGCTTATACCAGAAAGAGACTCATGTATGCAGATATAATAAGACCTTGTATGGATTAAAACAACATGATGCAGAGTATCTCATATACAGTAGAAGCGTGGTGAAAGATTTCTATGATAGAGATAGTGTATCATAATAGTTACTCAGAAGTCTGGGATGATGGATTGCTAATCCATGGAAGAATCTCATGATGAAAAAAGAAGTGTTACTTGGATATGTTTCAGTTTGAACCTTGCCACGATGTCATGAGCTAGCAGGAAATAAAAATGTTGAATTTGACCATGATATATTGTAATGATCAGATCTATATGAAGCCTTCAGAGAAAACCAGTGTTCCATGACAGAACGAAGTACATTGATATCAAGAATTATATTCTCTACAATGAAGTCTAGAAAAGAGAAGTGGTTCTCCAATATATCTCCACAGATGAACAGATAGCGAGTATTTTGGTAAAACCTTTGTCCAAGATGAAAACTTTGTGTACTTAAGAAACAAGTTGGGGCTCGTGAAGATGAATTCCTTATTGAAAAAGGAAGAGATTACTCCCAGGTTGGGAGGGAGCACTGATATGTTATTGATTTATGGATAGTCATTTTTCATTTTGAAAAATGGTCCAGGATGAGTAGTTTCTTTCCAGTTCATAAAGTGGTTTGAGATTTCTGACGGATAGGAATTTTCCAGTTTGAAAAATGGTCCAGATCGGGCAGTCATTTTCATAATGAAAACGGTATGATAGATTGTTGATGTACCATAGACAGTAATTCCCCTTATGGCCAGTGTGGGGGAATGGTCTAGGACAGTCATTCTTCTTGGAAGTCACTCTAAGTAGTGGTCAAGTAGAATGGTTTGCCTCGTCAGGTAGTCATTCTTTCAAAGTTCATAGTTGTGAGTAGTTTTGAAGAATGGTCCATTTTGGAGGTTGTTGCAGGATAGTCATTTCCATTAGGAAATGGTCTGGACAGTTATTCCCTAGGGAAGACTCATTCTATTCAGGTTTCACTATGATTAGTGTCGGAGGAATGGCTCAGTTAGGTGAATGGTCTAGATTCAACAATCAGGGACAGGCATTCCCAAGGTAGACTCATTCACTCCAAGTTGCACTATGATTAGTGCCGGAGGAATGGCCTAGTTAGGTGAATGGTCTAGGTTCAACAATCAGGGACAAGCATTCCCAGGGTAGACTCATTCACTCCAAGTTGCACTATGATTAGTGTCAGAGGAATAGCCCAGTTAGGTGAATGGTTCAGGCTCTTATATCAGGGACAATTATTCTTCTATGCTTGAGAAGAATAGTCCAGACAACCCATGGCTGATGTTTTACCTCCTGAGGGTAGATGCTCTTTCAGATATCACAGATGTGAGTGGAAGAATGGCCCAAATGACTCAGTTTGTATCATGMTATTGTTATGCAGGTTGATATCAAATTATATGATTACTATGGAGACTGTATGTCTCTGGACAGTAGTTGTATGCCACGGTGGTGGATGTGTTCCACTGGTTGTGACTATGTGTCACTAGTTAAATAATCATGTGCTRGTTTTGTAACACTGGATAGTAGTTGTTTACTACTATGGATAGACACARTTGTCTTCTATTGAATGGAATTGTTCTAATTTCCATGAAAAMTATCATTGGWRTTGGAAATGATTATCAGYTAGATGGATAGTTAGTGTGTTGGTGGACAGATATTCTCTAGGCAGAAAATGGTCCAAGACAGTTATTCTTCTAGGATATATGTCCATATTAGAAGAATAGTCCTTGTATCCCATGGCATGKCTTCCAGCATCTGTTGGAACAATTATTCTTCTAGGACATATGTTTGGATTAGAAGAATAGTTCTTGTATCACTCTGTGGAGTGAGTGACTTATCCAACATCATGTCTGATTACTTAGATCGAGTATTGCTTCGAGAGATGATGCAGTTGATGCTATCAGATGATACTGATAGTGATGATGGTGTTCGTGATTTGATCATGAGATAGCCTATGTGGATATGATGATGCTACTAGTTGAATGGTATGTTTGTGCTCAAGACCATTGTTTTCAATACCTCCCTAGCTAGGAGGGAGTGTTGATATTATGGTAGTTGCAGGAGGTATTAACCTCCACGTGTAACCCTGGCAAGAATAGAATATTATAGAAAGCAAGAAGAAACCCTAAAGCTTTGGACATAACCCTAGAAGACAAGTCGGCTAAATAAAATAATTAATATTGAGTCTTTAGCCTTTAGAAAGAGAAGTCGGCCCAGATAGCTAACAAAGAGCAGTATAAATACATGATGCCAGAGTTCATTTGTACACACACAGCTCGCAACTGTAGAAATTCAGTAAGTGCTCAAGTTTGGAGAGTAGTTGCAGTTTCAACTACTACAAATAGTATTTTTTATTTTAGGCTTGGACTTTCTCTTGGTTATGGTTTGGACTTTCTACTTGGTACGCTAGCTCTGGAGAGTGGTAAGCTACCTTGATTGGCCTTTGGACCTAGGGTTTTCTTCTGGAATTATTCTCTCTGTCAAGATTAAGGTGCTCAGGGGTGACTTCGGCCTATGGTTGGGTGACAATATTTCTATATTGTCTATGGTTAAACGAGCACACCTATTATTTCTAACAGTATAATCATAAAAAAAATAAAAAAAAATTAGCATATATTTAGTTAGGTTGAAGGCGATATGTCATTCATTGTGATACAATATCCCTCTTCTTGATGAGTGGTGAATTCTTAACAATCTAAGTATAGATAAGGATTTCAAATCCTTCCAATTATATTCCATATGTAAGACATTACAAATACGTTCAAATAAAATCACTTTTTTATGATAATTTGGTGCTCTTTTTGGTCTAAAAGCATCCATAATTTCACTACAAAGGTCAATTGATTGTGTTTAACGTTAACATAGATCCAATCAATTCCTAAGTTTTTTAAGCATTGGCAGGAATACAATTCTGTACAATTTATCAAAAACAAAAACCTCATCATGCTTAAAAGATGTGAGGTTAATATGAATTTATGATAATTTGTTTTATTATTAGTATCATGATTTTTCATGGTTTCTTTCTTTTTTACAACTGAAAATTTCACTCTGGGTTTTGATTTATTTCCATTTTATTTTATTAACATGACAAACTGTTATACATTTTCCCACCTAAGTTGCAAAGGTATCTCACTTCTTAATGTGTCATCAATAAATTATTGTTACATTTATGAGAAAATATAACTCATACTAACAACACAAATTTTATAAGAAAATTAAACATCCAAACATTCCTCTAGTGTATCAAGTTATACCAAAAATTAGTTAGAGTAGCGTTATTCGACATCATTGGCCTGGTTGGTTGGTCATAGACTCTTTGTTGCTAACTCTTTTAGCAACTTTTGCCCAATTTCTTTTAGGGTGTAAATGGTTTCCAAAGAAGCAACATAGTGATTGAGTTGACGAGAACTGTGATCTCAAAATGAGAACTCTATCTCTAAAAATCCATATTTTTGTATGAAAAACACCAAATAACCCCTAAATAAAAACTAGTGTTACTGGAATCACCTTTTATTTTTAGGTTAAAATTACAACATTTTGCCACCATGGTCTTGAATCTTTGTAAAGTTGCAATTAAAAACCTTAAAATCACTCTCGAATAAAAAAGTGGTGCTCCCAAAATCACTTATTTTTTTTTATTTTTTATTTTTTGGGTTCAAATTACAAATTGTTTGATGGGTCAATTTAAAAACAAAAACCTTAAAATCGACCCCCAAAATGAAAAGGGGTACTACCAATAGCACCCCCCTTTTTTTCAGGGTTAAAATTACAACTTGTTTGAAACCATGGCCTTGACAACTGGTACCATTGCAAACAAAAACCTTAAAATCAATCCTCGATTCAAAAAGTGTTGTTGCTAGTAGCACCCCTGATCCAAAAAGGATCCAGAGAAGGCTAAGAACAACTCAAAATGCTCAGAATGGCTTCAACAGACAACAAAAGGGAAAAAATTCAAAGTTCCCAAAACTCAGTTAAAAGGGCATGATCGCGAAGAGTGCGTCACAAGATTTTTAATGACACAAATGGCTCGTCAAACGGAGTTATGGATCAAAAGTTATAACCGGTCAAAGTTCAACGAAACTTGGTCAAAAGGAAAAAGTCAAGGTGACACGTGGCACCACTGCAAGAGTGACACGTGGCACGTCCGTACAACTAAGTTGGCATGGGATGACATGGAAAGGATGGCAGACATGTGGGCAAGTTAGGTGATGACAGATGTCAGTTTCATGGGCAAATCAGATTGTGACAAGTTGCAATTTTGTGGACAAATTATAGGGTGCCACGTGGCACCCTTCCAATGGTTGATGTGTAAAATTTTTATGACTCCCCAAGAGTCAAATTCATGACCTCTCACTAGCCCAAAGGCCCCACAAATTCACGCTACCACTACACCAAACTTTAGTGCTTATTTGTAATATGTTTGAAATTAAATTTAAGTTTAAACTTTGAACTAGGCGCCAAAGGAAACGGGCTAGGCCTTCGACCCAGCCCTTGAACACATGTTTTAGCCCATACAACCACAAGCTTCCACCAACTTAGGGGCTTATCCCAACCGTCCACCAAATTTAGCATATTCCACTATATGTAGAACATTCTGCCATTAACCACCCGCCAAAACCTCCGCCAGAATTAGCGGAGCACGCCAACAAAACCTTCCGTCGGCTTAGGGGCTTATCCCAACCATCCACCAAATTTAGCATGCTCCACTATATTTAGAACATTCTGCCATTTAACAGCCCACCAAAACCTCCTCCAGAATTAGCAGAGTGCGCCAACAATATGCTAAAAGAGGAAGATTGTGGGATTCGACCACAGAACCTCCCCAATAGCCTATGTCTTTACTTAGTCTCCATAACCAATGCACCTAGCTTCCTCATTATTGCATATCTGGCAGACAAATTGTATAAGAAGAGATTCAGGTAGTGCATTCAGGACAGAGCATAAAGGAGGCAGACCGAGCGCATCCGTACAGTATGGATTTTTGCACAGTTTTCGAGGTTGGGCAAGGCTTTCGATATCTGTCCAGTCATTTATTGCAAGAGCAGTGGCATGGACACTGAGGCAGGGGTGTCTTGGGGGCCTGAAAGTGTCTGACTCGGATCGAGGTGTGGAGACAATCATTTTTAGGTAAAACGACGCCACGAATGCACTAGTGGTGTTAGTTTTCTAATATGAGCAAAGCTTTTGTGGCTTAACTCTAGAATGAGGTATACTTATGTATTTTTCCCAATTCTTTTGTGGAGTTAATAAAAAGACCTACCCATTTGAGAGCAAGATTCGAAGACGTAGTCCACCAGGGAGGAACTCCGTTATCAAGTTCTTTGTGTTCATATTGCATGATTATGTCTCTTTCCTTTTGAGTTTTTTCTTTTTTATGGTGTACTTTAGTTTATGTTCATTTTATGCAATTCTTTAATAAGTCACCTGACGAAAAGATCCTGGATCAACCCCCTTTTTATATCGAGATTAAAATTACAACATGTTTGATACACTGGCATTGACAACTGATCTCATTGCGAACTAAAACCTCAAAATCAACATGATCAAAAAATTGTGTTAATCGCAACACCATTTTATTTTATTTTTT
>JASDQU010309386.1:45976-64295 GCA_032191745.1 Picea mariana
TCATCACCAGACGTGGGATTAGAAGTATAGTTACCCGTTCTCCTTTTCCTATCTGGAATCTGATCTAACGGTCCATATATTCTCTCCAACTGAGATAGACAGTTGTTGTAGCTTCCTCCTCTGCTATGGCCACACTTTCCTTCTGATAAATGATTTCTCAATATTTTATGAAGGCTTGTCCTTTGAACCTTCCTCTGCAAGAAGGACTGTTGGGCCTCGAATTACGCTGCACCTCCTGAGCTTGAAATTATTCAAAATTCAAAAGGGGCTCGACCTTCTGTTCCTCCAAATGGTTTCTCACGCCCTCCTGGCATTCACGCTTTTCCTCCTAAGTTTGCAACTTGAAATAAATTCCTCTGTGGACTCTTAAGATTCTCAACAGTTTCGAACTTGGACTGTTCTCTCCTTCTACACTCCTTCCAGGGCCTTGTGAATACTTTCACTATCTCTCCTAAGATTTGGATTTGATCAACTTTCTAAGGGTCTCAACCCTTTTCCTCTCCTTTAGCGAGACATTTTTCCTTCCTAGAAGTAGAACACTCTTTATTCTGAGCTTTGAAAATTGAAACCTATTGTCTCTGGCACACTCCTTGCACCTTCTCAATGCAATCCTTTCAGATATTTCTCCTTGAGGATTTCTCAACACTTGGCTAAGTGTTGGCCCGGTGCACACCTTGCATAGGTCTTCTTCAAACATTCATTCTTCTTCCTCCTAACAAACGAGTCTAAAAATAATTTGTCCTCACACTCCTTGCATGGCTCTCAGAGTATTCAGTAACTCCGGTCTACCCACTTGGAAACCTTCTCACAAAACTCGAAATAGAGTTCTCACGCACTCCTTGCAGAGCCTCCTCAGAGTATTCAACAAATTTAGTGTGTCTTCTTTGCACAACCTTTCCTTTGATATTTTACATTGCTATGAGTGTAGGTGCACTCCTTGCACTTGCTCTCATAATGTTTAGTAACTCTGATGTGCACTCCTTGCAAAATCCTCTCTTATGAGTCTTTGACCTGCTCTAGTGTGCCCACCTGGAATGAACTCAAAATAGAGTCCAAGTGCACTCCTTGCATAATCCTAAGAGCCAAAAACAATCATAAAACTACAGATATAGGGAAATCTATCTAATTCCTACAAAGGGAAACATATATGCATCCATGGAATCTAAAAACACACAGTAAACATTCAGAAATAAAAATTCATCATACTGATAAATACATAGAGATCTATATGCAGGAAAAAATGCTCTTTGTATTAATATTGAATGGTTATGTACAATTGTTTAAAAAGAATGGACTGCAACAGAGTCGTCAGCTCTTTCTCCTCTCCTCTCTTGAGCTCTCTAATCTATAGCTCTCTCTCAACAAATAACTAATTAATTTTTTATACAAAGATATTTTTTACAAAAGAGGGGCTCCTTGAGCCTTCCCTCCAGCTACCTACTCTCATTAAATTACATTTAATCGCCATCTAGTCTGAATTGGATCTAGATCCACCTAATTGTCAGCCATTAAAGGTGACTCTACATGCATCCTGTACAAAGATAGTGGCTCATTTTTCTTTGAGCCTTCAACATTAACTCACATTTAATTACATTAAATTTTTAAATTAGGTTCAAAATGAGAGGGTTGGCGCCTCTCTTCCCTTGGAATTCGTTCCTCCTTGTGTGTTGTTGCATTGTCTTGTTGGTGCTTGATGAGGTGAAGTGATTCTCTTGCATCATACTAGATTGAAGAGAACATGGTAGAGACTCTATGAATAGTAACCAATGATGAAGACTATCGACAAAAATGAAGAATCCTCCAATGGGGTCAAATGGAAACTAAGGTATCGCACGAATCCCTATGTGTGATAATGGTTGTTGATGTCGAACACAAGGGAAACCACTCAGTCAACTACCAATGATGGTTTGTCATCAATTGAGCACAAGGTCACCTATCAATGATGTAAATAGGCACAAGGTGCAACTCTAGGTCATACTTTCAAAGCAATGTGTCTTAGTCAATAAGAGTAGACCCGCCAACAAGAATTCAATGAGTACCTTCTATACTAGGTCGAGTGAGATACAAATATACTTATGAAAATGGGAGGTACTTGACACAAGGGAAGGCCAATTTGGAAAGTCAAGGATTCTGCAAAGTGGCTGACACAGGTTGACTTCCCTTGAACAAAAAAATGACACAAAATGTGACTTGGGAAACATTGACTATAAACTGGGATACATCTACGACACATGAAGCATCAATAAACACTCCATATGACTGAAAGAATAACCACCTAGAGGAGATTATGCTCAAAAATAAGAAAAAAAGCCTCCTAAATCCATACTAAACCCAATAATGAGGTAAAGACTGATAAGATTGTGCTATGTTCAAGGGAGAAACAAGTAGCTACCATATAAAAAATGAGACTCATTCCCATCCTTTTTTTTTTTTTTTGTCTTTTTCATATTATAAAGCCTGAAAAAGAATAAAAGAATGTTATAGTACAATGGAGGAAACAAGCATCGCGGCTGAGCAAACTAGTTTCATGCACAAGGAACATACCTATGGTCCATTCAAGGAAACATGTGCAGGATATGGATGATCGGGGGAATTTTCCTCTAGGGATAAAAGGTGTCAAGTTGCAAAGGATGGTATCTTTTCAAGAATGCATATACAAGTGGTTATATCAAAACAAGTTGAAGCCGACATTGGGCCCAAAAAGTGCAAGCAATCAATATGTAACGCAAGTAAAAATCAACACAAAATTTTTTTTGGAATCCCCACAGGGAATTGGCCAAAAAAAGATGAGAAGAAGATATGAAGCTCCAACGCAAAGTCACGATGGGACTAAACAAGGATTTTGAGCCTATAGAAAAAACTGCAGCATGGGTGCAAAAAAGGATAGTGATGTACTAACTAAGACACCCATGAAAACATAAGCTCTACCATTCGTAAACAACACCTTTAGAGAATCTTAAAGGTATAATTCCACAATGAATGGGGTTGAACCTATGCTAAATATGTGATCGATACGAATAAATGCATTATGCAAGTAGAATGAAACCTACCCTATATGCTAGTAAGGAGCACGATACTTGCCAAAGAAGTAAAAAAACACCAACATATGTAATAAAACCAGTCATAAAGAGATATCTCTCAAGGTAAACTATATGATAAAACATCTCCAGAGCATTTTGATAACCCTAAACGACACAAAAATGTTAAAATGGGGTAAAAACACTATGTAAAAATTGGAAAAATGGGTTAAAATAGGTGAAAAACACATTTTTACCATATCATTTGACTTTTAACCACTTGGAGAGCACTTGGAGCCCTTTTTACCTCTCAACCTTCTGAGGACTAGTACAGGACATAGAGATCTCAGAACTTGAAACCGCTTGGACCAGGTAAGAGACCCTTCCTTCCTTTTCATTTTCATCCAAAATATTTTTTATTTTGTTAATTTTTCGAGTTTTTAATGCATTTTGTAGGGTAGATGGCCATGTACACGACCTTCTTCAACACAAGTCACGTACATGGAAGAATTTATGTGATCCCTATTAGTGGCATTCACATATGTACACGACTATCCTAACAGGAGGTCACGTACATCAACAAAAACTTCCAAAAAGAAAAAAACTAACTCGAGATTTTATATTTTTTGCAGGATAGTGATTGAATGGAGGGAAAGAGAGCCTAGAGATGTTGAAAATGAGGTCATACATGACCCAGAGGCTCAATAATCCCTCCAAAAATGTAGAATTTATAATTTATTACATTATAACATGATTAGGGCACAATGAATATTGCTTGAAACATTGATCGATTACTAGGATCCTGAAGCTGATGCATTCATGATTAACAGGAAATCGTTGAAGATTGAGATAAGGGATATATATTTTCTTACTAGGATATCCCAACGAGGTGATGTAGTTAATTTTAAAGGCAATGGATCCATTGGTATTACAATTAATGAATAAATTGCATTTTATTTCTCAGGTAAGACAAAGAAAGTTGGGAGCCAACTCCCAATAAAGCAATTAGATAGCCTTAGCCTTAAAATCATTTTATTGACAATTGCTCGGATTGAAATATTTTCATCATTACATTAAGCTTCAAGAATGATGATGTTCTATGCAGTTGAGTGTTTGAGACCTTATATGTATGATTGGAGTACTTCATTGTTTATATGCATGAAGGCTCAATTGATAGGATACAAAGAAGGAAAGATGAAGAACTTCGGCTTTGGAATTCTCCTGTGCATATTCTTCTTTGAGAGAGTACCTATGATGAGTCCTAAAGTGGACATCCATCTGTATTATATCAGATATGGCATGATGGAAATATGGGCCGAGGTACTCTCAAGGCAGGGAGGAGGACAATTGGGTGATCCATGGGATGACTCATGTTTTTCTTGGTGATCACACCAAGTGGTTTTGATAGAGGATTATACCTATGAAGGGATATATTATCGCAATGATCAGGAGATGCCCATTTCTCCTAGAAGTGCCTACAGAGATATTGGTATAAAATATTTTTTAATTATTTGATTTTTGTATTTTGATATTTTAGGAAGTAAATATTTTGGTGTGGACCAAGATAATAATGTGATTGTTTGATTGTGTAAATGTGGGACCTAGATGGCCTGATGGGTTTCCTTAGCATGGTCATGATGACCAACCATGAGGAGCTGTAGATCTATTATTAAATGAATTCTAGAGGAACCTGGACAGATTGGTATGCCCAGTTCCAATGATACATATTGAATATTTATCGGAGAAGATGAAACAACATGTAGTTGGGGTACCACAGACATGGGTGAAACTCTTTCAGTGTGTATCCAATGCTGCAGTGTGTTATGAGATACATGTTGAGGGAAGGGAAAGGCCCTCGGGACCATGATGATGAGATCATTGTATGTGTTTGTATTATTGGTCCTTAGAGATGGACAATCGAGGATAAAAGACTATTTTGTAATATGATCCACATTTTGTACTTAATGAACATTGATGATGATATATATATATATATATATATATAGATGACCCTTTTTTCCTTAATGACAATGTGCCTATGATTTTATTATATACATGTATGATTTTTGTACTTCTTGAAAATGTGAATGACATAAGTGCCAATCTAACACATAGTTAGCAAATGCATCACACAATGAATTGTAATTTCTTTGAACATGAACATAAGTAATGAAATCAAAATGACGCTCCAACAAACATACCTGAAGGAAATGACGACGTACAATAGGGTCACAATATGAAATTTGTCATTTAGTTGAGACACTACTAATTGAGCATCCAAATGAACTTATAAGGACTAAATGCTATGTGCAATGGCGTCATGAAGCAGTTAAAAAACAACACTATATTCAGCCACATTATTAGTGGATGGGCCAAGAAAATCACCTCCGGAAGTGATTAATTTGATCGTGGGAAATAAATCACCCAAGGGACAGAAGTAAGGTTATGAGTGTGACAACTAGCACCATCGACGGACCCGAAGAATACCGAAGAATACCATGACATCTCTCAATAAGAAGAAGCATCATAAGCACCACTAATGAAAAAAGATATCAATAATACCACTAAATACAACAATGTACAATAATTACAAGGGGAATGCCTAAGCATGAATTCTCAAGTGTAATACTTCTTAAGATAGATCCCTTTTCTGGGCTTCGAAAGTGCATTCCCTTCGAAATACTCCAACTCGTAGGATCCTTTCCATAGGGAATGTCTCACAATGTATGGACCATGCCATAGAGGATTGAACTTGTCTGCTCCTAAGGTGGATTTGTCCTGATCATAGACCAAGATAAGGTCACCTTTAGAGAAGATCCTTGGGTTCATGGACTTGTCATAACGACTCTTAACTCCTTTCTCATGTGTTTGATTGGTGGTGGCGACATCACAACATTGCTCGTCAAGATGTTCCAAATGAACAAAACGTGCTTCTAACTCAAAAGAGTCAGGTAGAAGCTCTATGATGATCTTAAGAGAATGTATTTTACATTCAAGCGATAAGACTGCCTCCAATCTATGAATGAGTTGGAACAACGAAAAACTAGTAGTAGTGTTAACCATAGTTCAATATGCCCATAAAGATGGATAGACCATGATGTTCCAGTTGTACTTACTTGCATTAACGGTGCACTAAAGAATGGTTTTTAGAGACTTATTGACAACCTCTACCTTCCCATTCACCCACGGGTAATATGGAGATGAGTCCTCCTACCTAAAACCCAATTTCGATGAGAGCTCTAACATAAAAAAAATCTGGAAGTGAATTCCATGGTCAATGAAAATCTATTTCATAACATTGAACTAAGTAATGACCTGATTGAATATAAAAAGTGCAGTAGTCTCACTGTCACTCGAAAAAATATCCATGGCTTCTGGCCACTTCGTGAAGTAATCGACGACCACAATGATGTAACTATGCCCCCTAGCCGAAGGCAGGTGCATGTCATAGAATAAAAACCCCACTTAGTAATATGGATGATGGTGATGACTGGAAAAAGTGAAGCATGATGCAGGGGAATCTTACGACTAAAAACTTGACATTGATATTTTTTCTACCTCAATACAGTCTTTGAATATCATTGGCCAAAAATATCTAGCATGCAATATTTTCTTGGTTTTTTCCATCCCAGAGAGATGACCTCCACATGATCCACTGTGAGAGTCATTTAAAATGAACTCCACTTCTTCGTGAGTCACACAACGACGTGAAATCGATTCTACACCATAGCGATACAAGGTATCACCAATCATGAGATAGTTTTTTTCCTAGTGGTGAATGTGGCATCGTTCTTCTCTCAAATAATGTGAGGATAAATTCAAAGTTTGGAGATATATAAGAATATATCCGTACCAAGGATCACCAGAATATATCAGGAAGATGTATTTATTCGAAAATGAGTCCTTAAAAATTTCCTCTTTATCTTCCCTAGGAAACTCTGACATCAATTCCGCAAAAACAAGCAACTTTTGGACTTTGTTGACGTGAAGTCTAAGTTATATTCTTGCAAAATCATGATCCATTTTTTAAATTTACCGCCAATGATATGACAAGTTAATACATACCGGAAAGGATTAACATCCATAATGATAGTGTTTTTATGGAGGATAATGTAATGCCTCAGTCTTTGGATAGCGTGAACCACTTCCAAAGCCAACTTCTCAGTGTGGGAATATCACAACTCATCATCAACCAAACCAAGACTCAGGTAATAAATGTCGTGCTCGACAAGAACATCATATTCTTGAACTAAAACCATACCTACGGTTTATTCAGACACCGACAGCTACAAAAAAAATTCACAAGTAAAATCAAGTAGACTAAGGATAGGGGCATACATTAAATCCTTTTTCAATGCATCAAAATATATTCACACATAAGTATCCCATTCTAATGGGACCCCTTTCTTCAACAAACACATGAAACCCTTATTAATCTCAGTGTAGTTAGTGATGAAACGATGAAGGAAATTATCTTTTCCTTGGAGACTTTGAAGTTGACGAATAGTACATGGGGGAGGCAACTGAACTATTGCCTCAACCTTTAAAGGGTTCATAGTTATCCCTTTGTTTGACACGATAAATCCAAGGAGACTCTATAAAGTAAAAAAAAAAAAATCATTTGTGTGGATTCAGCCAGATGCGATAATAACGACATATTTGGAACACACGGCAAAGGTGGTCTAGATGATTGACTCTATGATGAGAATGAGTGGGTAGATCATGCAAATATGCCTTCACAATTTGTTTCATGTCATGGAAGGAAAAGGTTATGGCCCACTGGAATATCATCCTAGAATTTTGAATACCAAAAGGCATTTTTCGGTATGCAAACATTCCCCAAGGACAAATAAATTCCATTATGTGTTGATCCTTAGGTTTAATTTGGATTTTATTTTATCCAAATAATCCATCCATAAAGGAAATGATCTTGTTGTGTGCACACTCATCAATAATTTGATCAATAAATGACATCGGTAAGTTGTCCTCGGGACAAGACTTATTCAAATACCTAAAATCCATACATACACGAATGGTTCCTTGATTTTTGTCAACTAGAACAGGGTTCAAAACCCATTTCATAAGTGGAACTGGATAGATGAAACCCACTCTAAGGAGTTTCTCTACCTCGACATTTATGGAAACTTCCTTCCTAAGGTTAACCATCCTAAACTTCTATTCAACATGATTAACATTAGGATGAGTCTTTATTTCATGTTCGACAATTCGAGGATCTATCCCTCACATATCCTCGTACGACCAAGCGAAGACATCGCGAAACTCCTTAAACAAGGTGTTATAATCACATATCTCTTTAGGGGAACAATCTGCACCGATGAGAACATTTTCCACGACATTGGTATCATTCGAGATGTTGATAGGTATTGTTTCTGAAATATTGGCCATGTTCCTCTTAACATAAACACGATTCTTTAGTATAGGGTTCAAAATTCTATCAACATTGTCGTTCATGTGGACATGGAGCTCTCCCTTTTCAATGCAATCCATCTTCAAAAGGAAATAAGATCGATGATGTAAATCATCCCAAGGCCTCTCTGAGCCTGTCATTTCCTCTGGAATAGCCTCATCCGAGGGAAATATTGTCTCGAGACAATCTATAGAATGAGAAAAGTTGACCACCCAAATGGGTGTCATAATATCATGAACCTCCTCCATCATAGCATAATTCCAATTGTGGTCATAACATAAGTCCAACTGCGACCTAGAAAAATGTTGTAGTTGAGTGGAGTGTCGACTACTTCCACTTCAACGTACAATTTTTTCCCTCCCAGCTATATGGGGAAGAAGGAAATTATCCCATGGGGACAAAATGAATGACCATTGAATGCAGTCAGAAGAGTAGGAGAGGGAGAGAGTTCTAGAGAGCTGATATCTTTCCGACAAGAAAGAAACATCACACACGTCGATTCTCCCTCATCGATCACAGTTCTAAAAATGTTCTTCATGGAATACACCCCTTGAATCTAAAAAATTTCATGATAAGGGAGGCGATTTTTGACATTAGAAGTCTCAAACGTGATGAGTTGTGAGCTAGAAGAATCTGTAGCCATGATATCAGAAATCAATGCACTCTATGGCATCGAGAAACTTTGGAGTACCTCGAGAGCGTACATTGCACATGGATATTGGGCCAAATATTCCACAATGGAATAATTTTGAGTGTCCCTAACATTTGGGTTATGCGAGGATCTTTTGTACACACCCTTTGTGCTATGGGGAAAATTCCCCCTAAACTAGGTCTAAGGAATAGGCAGAGTGATAACCCCCTAAAAGACTGACTTATCTCTAATCTACCCCCAAAAAATCTAGACTAAGTGATAAGAAATAGGGAAGAGAAGGTTAAGAAGAGAACCTTGAATCCTTTTGGTTGATGTATACCTCTTCCACTTGTTCTTTCCTCTTAGATCATAGATCTCCTCCCAAAGCTGACCTGCAATAGACCAAGAGCATAACACAACAACATATACAATATCTAGTAATCACTGAAAAGTATAAATATAGATGTAAATGATCAAATAGGTAAGAACATATACACATAAATGTTTGGGACAAAGATAATCTCTTTTATTCATAAATAAGATGAAAGGTTACAACCTTTGCTTGATGACACTACTCCACGAACCAAGTCTGGGCTCCTATGTCATGACTCCAAGTGCACCAATCCCACATAGAATTATCACAACCAACATGCCAACATGGGAATAAGGAAGGGTTGCATAGGTATAATGGATGGAAGGGAAATATGAGGATAAAACTCAGAGAAAGATGCAAAACTTGGGAAATGAGAGAGAGAGGATTTTGGCAGAGTTTTCTTGTCTTCTTGTTCATCTTTTCAAATGATCCTCTTAGACCCCTTTTTATATGAGAAAAAGATGGTTATTTAGTTTGGTGAAGGGATATATGGGGTAAAATGGTTAGGAATCCCTTCATAGCTCATAAACTCCGCCGAAATTTGCACATTTTTATATTTTTTGCATTTTTGGGGAGTAAGCATGGGATGGCTAGCATGGCACATGTGTATGTACGTAGGAGGATTAAAATGAAACATGTGTATGTACGTGGGCTAATAGTGCAGCAGAAGACATATATTATATAACAAGTTGTTTTTTAAAGGAAACCTCAGAAATATGATTCACAAGGGATGCAAATGGATGGGACAATGTATTGGATGCATAGATGTGGCATTTTTGGACTATAACAGATGCCCCCTAATGTGTGAGTTTAGAAGAGAAACCGATGTCCAAAATAAATCACAACATATTTATATAGTGGGAAGGAATGGAGTCGAGTGATCCCAATATGAGTATTCGCGAGCTTGTCATCTGCAAAATAATGATAATCTCTCTGAGGCAGGAATATTGTTGGCATAGTGGCATACCTAGGGTTCAATGCTTCAACAACGCACCAACAAAACCCTAACTACCGGCTCTTTCGACAACACTTGCGAAGCAGATGAAGTCTCACCTGAGGTAGAGGCAGGGGGGTTGCAGGACTCAGATGTCTACAACCAGGCTGTGACACAGATATGTGATTAAAACACTTAACATAACACTGAAACAACAATATGCATTAGTTTATTAGTCTCATTCACATCGCAGATTAACCCTAATTACATATCAGCGCAGTAGCAACCAATATCAAGTACCTTCAATCACCTAGCACATAGCATTTAATCAGATCTAACAGTGAAATATCATAAGGCTCTAAGCATTCACAGATTTAACCATTATGTGTTATATCAACAACACTAAGAAAATAAGAACATAAACAACATAAACAACATCACACAAAGCACATCAAAACACAGGATATACGTGGTTCACCCCAGTGTAGGGCTACGTCCACCAACTTCTTCTTCTTATGTATTAGTCTTCTTCACTCTTCTTACATTCTCCTGCTCCTGTGCACAAAGCCACTGATCCTAACTCCAAAGTGGATAGGTGATTTGTGCACAACGCAATAGATCCACCTTCCTCAAAATCAAGTCACCTGATAGCACAAACATTTACCCAGTTTGTCTACACAAATCCTCTTACAATCACTTGCACTTAGATCTGCAAGTCTCACACACAGTATGCATAAAAGCCATCAATTGTTCTTCGCACTTAGCAATGTTTTCATATTCTTGCATGAATCCAACTTAGACCTACTTATACAGACTTCTCTCTAAGTCCTATCCACTTATTTATACCTTTACAAAATGGGCCTAAACATGGGTAAACCCATGGGCTGACATCCCATACCCGTTACATAAACCCTAAAAGCTCAAAAATCTCACAAAATAGGTGATATCCTATGATCTCAACTCTGCCTGGGTGCTCCATCTTTGACCAGGCTATCGAAGTCCCAAAAATGGTCAAACATGACCAATGTTTCCTCAAAACTTGGTCGAGGGCCAACAGGCCCCCAACACTCACCTCTGACTCATCTCGAGTCACTCAGATCTGGGCAGGGTTGTTTCGAAGGCCTCGAGCTTAGCTCGAGTTTTCTCAACTTGCTACTTTTCTAGAGCCTCCTACTCGGTGAACTCCTGAATCACTTGCTCGGTGACAGGCCCTTCCAGGTGTTGTTCCACTGTCACAACCAGTTGGTCTAGCTAAGAGCCTTGTCCTTCAAATTCTTCAAAAATCATGTAGTCTTCATACTGCACCGACTGGAGTCTCTATGTCACTTCCTTAACCTTTCTCTGGATAAAAGTAATCTGTTGTTGGACTATGCACTGCTCCTGTGATCGCTTCACTTTCTCAACTGCAGTAAGCAACTTCATCTGTGATTCTATGGTGGATGCCTATTGCTTCCCCTCCTGAAGTTGTGATTCCAATTTCCTCAGCTCCAGATATTCTACAAGGTGCTCATAGGTCTGCACACTTAGATCACTTAGTTTCTTACACTTTGAGGTGAGTGCCCTAATTATTTCTACTGCGTTCCTGGCATCTTCCTCCCTCTGATCGCACAGTTCTTGCGGAGTGATCGACACTACTTGAAGTTATAATTCCATTATTTTTTCTTGGAGCTGTTGCATGGCCTCAGCAAGCTTCCCCACTTGGATTTTGGTTGAATATTCTTCCTCCTGTGCCAAGCCGGGCATAGAGTGAAGTGCTCTAGTCACTGCCTCTTTGATCGCAATCTGATCCATGAGAAGTTGGTCTCTTTCTTCTTGTATCTTTGTATTTCCCTGCTCAAACTTCGCATGAATTTCATATTTCTCCTTCTGCACAGCTTGAAGTTGCTCTAGAACCTCCTCCTTTTCTTCCTTCAAGGCCTCTATGGCCTGCTTTGTTTCTTCTTGGACTCGACGAAGTTGATCCTCAGTTGTATATGATAGCCTTCGTAATTGGGTAGAATCATCCCCCAATTCTACACTTTGCACTGAAGGAGGTGCAATAGGTACTGCACGGCTTGAATAGATAGCTTACTGTATCCCCTTCAGCTCCACCTTGATTATGTCATACATCATCTCCTGCTTTGCTTCATGTCACTGCAAGATATCCTCCAAAGCATATTCTACAACTGCGATGATGAGATCAACATCATCCACTGTGAGCACATTCTTCACCTGAGGTTTATTGGCTTGGGTCTTCTTCCGTGATGAGGGTTTCTACGGAGAAACCTTCCTTTTCTTTGATGTCTCAGCCTTTGTAAGTGGATCCTTTGGCGGTGTCACTTCACTTTTGTCTTTCTTGTCTCCTCCTTCTTCTCTGTTTACTTTGTCTTCTCCTCCTCCTTTAGGTGAGTCAGGTGCAGTTTCCTCCGATGTGTTGTCCTTCTCATCACTTTCTATGTCCTGTACTTCCTCCTTTTTCTTCTTTTTCTTTGCGCTGCTCTGTCCATCATACTCAGTCCAGGTGACCATAGGACTTCCGATGAGGTCGGGGTCAGAGAGTTCGACATCTTCCACTGTTACAAGGAATTCGGCTGACCATTCTTTTTTTATCTCTTCCATATCTTTGTCAGTTAGTTTATAATAAGACTGCAACTCCTTGTTACTTTCATCCCTATGCGCAGTGATGTAGATGAAATGTCGATCTGCGTGGAACTTCGCAAATGGCATGTATTGATGTAAAGTATTCGGTGTCATTAGGGGGAATGATTCAATGGTGCATGTTAGCTGTAGGTAGTAAGTATCGAAGACAACATTTGACTGCCACTGCTTCGCCATATCATTCGTGTACCAAAAGGTGGAGAACCTTGCAGGCAACGACTCTGATGGCTCAACTTCAAGAAATGTTTCTCCTTCCAACACATGCCAAGAAACAAATGAAATTAGTACTAGTAACCAATTGAAATGAAACTCATAGACCTGGTCTTGCGCTTCGCGACAGTCCTTCTCAAGCTCGTTGATGAGGTAGACCGCCCAGTTCATTTACATTTCTTCTATGAACTTCCCTACGAGGTCTACTACAAATCAAGTGACTTGTGTCGATCGATTCTTTTTTACAAGCTTTCTTTCTATCAGCTGATAAGATAGACACACTGTGCCATCATGGATGGAGGCTACCGTGTACCCTCGCTTTCCCTTTTCTACATCGCCATAGTCTTCTTTGATCTGCTATGCCAGGGAGTGATTTGCAACCTTCCCTGGGTAGAACTAGTGAGGATCTGGTCACTACATGCTTAATTCTATAATGAGATGCATCAACGTCAGATCCGTAGTGACGCACCTATCTAGCCACAGATACCCTCCATGATAGCACAACAGGAGGATTTTAACGCAAGTGTTAACCTCCTGATGTCGGCCATTGTGTGGGATCTTCATTACGTTCAAGAGTGTCAATCTCGCGATCTCCTTAATCCATGACTAGGGACCTATCTTAGGCTTCTTCCCAATCATCTTCATTAGGTATCTCTGAGGTGCGAGGATTGCATAATTCTTTCGATATATGAGGTTGAAGTCACTGATATTGAGAGCTGGGATCAGTCCCAAATGTGGTGCAACTGCGCGTATCTGCTTCGGGAGGTACGCAATGATCAGCATGTACTCGAAATCAGGTAGGACACTATCATGGTTCACTACACCAATCAAAGGTGGTATGTAGTCTGACAAGACCGATGGTATCTTCTTTGCGTTCACCAGATTGTCGCGGTGTTTTCTTCATTTCTCATTCGTGGTTCAGTTAGAATGACGTGCAGTTGAAGGATATGCTTGCAATCCTCTTTTCGATGACACTTGTATCCCTACAGACATGACTCTCTCATCCATGAGATCTACCGTAATCTCTTCTACAGATTTCTCTACTCCACTAGGGTCACCCGACATGCACACTCGTAATCAAATAGATCGGGTAGGAGAATAGACAGACAAGGTAATCAAACCGATGGTGGGGTCTAGAAAGAACAGTGTGATACAATGGGTTCTCAGTTGGCTCAAATATCACAATTGGCAAAAAGTGGTCCTGCTGCAACATTGGATGGGTAAAATAAGCAACGATGTAACAGATTCCTACAACAAGAAGGAATGCCTCAATCAATACGAATCAGTCCGTTAGGGAGTGGTCTCAACGTTCCAATGACGGTATTTCCAGTATTAACTACATTTCTAGAGGTTCTGGAGCATCATTCTAATGGTCGAAGCACATCCAACGATCATCTAGCTTCGACGTGGCTAAGTCCCATTCTACGCGGTTCTGATATTCCGGTGATATTCATCTTCTGCAGATCTGTCTCCTGTGAAGTCTTCTCTAGAACTTCCTATAGTTTTTCTTTCTTCTTACTGAGCTTCCTGTCTTTATTTTCTATTATTTGTGTCTCTGGATTCCTCTTTCGATTCTTATTCTTATCTTCTCTTAGCATAGTAACTTCGCACTGCCAATATTCTTTCAAAGGGTTCAAAGGTAATACATCTTCTCTTATTAACTCCAGGGTAGGTATTCTTCTTTCTTGCATGGACAGGTTCTTCAATCTTTCCTTCGTTCTTTCAACTTTTACAACTAATTATCTTTCTCTCTGTTGCTTCGACTCAACTTATCGTTCTTCCCTCAGTGGATCTATTATTCTATCTAAGAAATCCCTTAATTCTTGCTTTTTCTGTTCTATAGCCTCCTCCTTTTCTTTCCTTCAGATTTGATCTTTCTCAATCCAAGTATTTCCTAACAAAAGAGGAAAGGGGGCCTCAACAAACTTAATGACTTCAAATTCTTCTTCGGTCAATGTTTCATGAGCAATCATAGGTACATTAGTAACTCTTCTACATAGGGTTATCATTTTTCCTTTAAATAATCCTATCCTTCCCAATGAAGGTACCATAGCAGGATTTCCCAAAATTTCCCAAGTGCTTTCTGGAATAATGTTCACATGTGTTTCTTCATCCAATACACAGTCTATGTCGAAGTCTCCTATTCTTGTTTCTATGCGCTGCTTCTCTTTTAAGAACTCTAGTAAACTGATGTCTCTGTGATCATCCATTACTTCTTTTAACTCTACTAACATGGTCTCTGATTCTTTCTGGTTCTCTAACATATCCGTAGTCCTTTGGCCTTCTTCATAGTTTTCTTGTCTCATGTTCATCTTTTCAACTTTGGCAATAATTCTAGGGAAATCCTCAACTTCATGGCCAAAATATTTACAACAGAGACAAATAGGACCTATACGAGGGAATTCCTTAGCAAGATGTCCCAGTCTTCTGCAATTATAACACAATATCAATCATCTCTTTCTTTTAAGCGATTCCCAACCTTTCCTGTACTGTGCACTGGGATCACGACGATGGACCTGCATTCTGCAAAAATTCTTTCTAGGTTCCTGCATCCACTTATTAGTCCAAAAATTCTCTATGCATAGGAATAACATATCTTTCTCTATTTCTATCAAATTTATTCAGATCAACTCTTTATTCTAACTATGCCTTAGTTTTCAAACTAGGACAAAATCTATCAAACATACCTAGATTCATACTTTTGAAGAAAAAATTTCCACTTATCTTACGTTTACCAGAGCACAAAGATTTAAGATCTCACCTCTTTTCTTCAGATCCAGTTTCTTTCTTAGCACAGAGCTTCGCAAGTTCAGTAGAATAATGCACACTATAGCAACATATATACACACATATCTTTCTCTTTTCTTCAGTTCCCAGCAATCATAGTTTCATGTCCCAGAAACATAACCATTTCTTGGCACAGGGGAAGACCCAGGATTCAATGATTCAATAGCACACCAACAAAACCCTAACTACCGGCCCTTTCGAAAACACCTGTGAAGCATATGAAGTCTCACCCAAGGTAGAGGTAGGGGGGTTGCAAGACTCATATGTCTACAACCAGGCTGAGACATAGATCTATGATTACAACGCTTAAAAGAACACTTAAACAACAATATGCATTAGTTTATGAGTCTCATTCACATCGCAGATTAACCCTAATTATAGATAAGTGTAGTAGCAACCAAGATCAAGTACTTTCAATCACCTAACACATAGAATTTACTCAGATCTAATATTGAAATATCATAAGGCACTAATAATTCACATATTTAACCATTATGTGTTATATCAACAACACTAAGCAAATAAGCACATAAACAACATCACACAAAGAACATAAGAACACATGATATACGTGGTTCACCCCAGTGTGGGGCTACGTACACCAACTTAATCTTCTTCTTTATTAGTCTTCTTCAATATTCTTACATTCTTATACTCCTGTGCACAAATCCATAGAGCCTAACTTCGCAGTGGACAGGTGATCTGAGCACAACACACTAGATCCACCTTCCTCAAAATCAGGTCACCTCATAGCACAAAGCTTTACCCAGTCTATCTGCACAAAGCCTCTTACAATCACTTGCACTTAGCTTTGCAAGTCTCACACATAGTATGCACAAAATCCATCAGTTGTTCTTCGCACTTAGCAATATTTTCATATTCTTGCACGAAGCCAACTTAGACCTACTTAGACAGACTTCGCTCTAAGTCCTATCTACTTGTTTACACCTTTATGAAATGGGCCTAAACATGGGTAAACCCATGGTATGACATCCCATACCTATTACATAAACCCTTAAAGCCCCAAAAGCCCACAAAATAGGTGATATCTCACGATCTCAGCTCTGCTTGGGTGCTCCAACTTTGACTAGCCTGTCGAAGTCCCAAAAATGGTCAAACATGACCAATGTTTCCTCAAAATTTAGTCTAGAGCCAACACATACCCATGCTCAGGATAAACTAAGCATAGCTTCCAATCAAGTACATTGCAGAACCATGTCATATAAAATAATCATGACTACGAGACAAATATGAATGTCTATAAATATCATAGCTGCAAATAATACACAACAAAGCTACATCTCAAAATCATCTGAAGAGAAACAAATACAATGTGATATGCATCTTCAGGAAGCATCAATGCATGCAGTTGGAGGTGGTAGCTTCATAACTCGAGCAATATCTTCAAGGTCTTTAAAACTCAGGTAGGATTATAATAGGAGTGTAGGACTCACTACCTTGAGGTCTTCGACAAACCGTCATGGAATACTGGAATAAAATGAACAACAGGTACCGAACTTCATTAATTCCTAATATGAACTTGACTGGATTCTCAGGATGGCAGACTCATTAAGGTGAAGATACTAACTGTAGAATGGTTGNGGATAAATTCATGAGTGCGGACACAGACCAATCTCCCCAGATCCACCTGGATCTGGAACAAAACGTGACAGAATACTACCCTTTCCCTAGATCTAGACTATTGAAATGAACTAAGAGAAATGGATGGCAGACATACCTTATGAACGCTCTCCTTTAATCTATGTTGTTCCTTGCTCTGCTCTGATGCTCTTGAGTCGTTCCAATCACAACAACACAAACCAATCACAGCAAATGCATATTAATATATTCAATACCTAGTCTATACAGGTGATCAAGGAATCATGTAATAAGATGACATCATCATTATGGGAAAGGGACATATTACTGTATTGCATTAATGAAAGAGAAACTTACAACCTGAGCCTTGATGTCGTAGGTCTCCTTTCGATGGCTCCTATCTTTGACACACACACTTGCTCATGCATGAAGAAATTCAACCACATATGATGACCTTGCTGTTGTCTCTTGCTGCTGTAGCATCAGTCCTCCATACAGTCTTGCACCAATTCTCCAATCAATCTCTTACTAACTTGCTTCTTATCTTCTTCTTCTTCCTCCTCCAACCATTTCCATGAGCTATCTCCTCAATATATAGGAGAAGATTGATTAGTTACTTGGATAGGGAATAATCCCAAGATATCTGGAAAGTCAGTATCTTGTCAACCATTCGAACTCCAACTCACCCTTCTAGAAGATTCCT
>JASDQU010309387.1:19064-29388 GCA_032191745.1 Picea mariana
TCGATCCTTGCCCCCTGCTAGCATCTCCTCCCTGAGAGAGTTTCATGCAGCTTTCAATACTCAATCTCAAAATTTTCATTCCTATGATTTAATTCGGCATATTTTTTGTGAGGAATATAGAGATGGTGTTCAGGATATAGTTTGTTCTTGCGAAAGCTGTGAGAATGAAGGATATACCTCGGAGGAGTTGATGGAGTCGGTAAAATCATTTTCTGCAAGAATAGAGGGATTGGAGGCAGATTTCGCTTACTTCTCTTATGAAGAAAATGCAGAGGATATTCTGGTCCTTGAAACAGATGTTCTTGGCAACCCTGCTTATGATGAAGAAGAAATGTTAGATACTGACCAAGAACAAATAACTTTTGATGGATATCCCAGCGAAGACGACGAAGAGCAGAGCTTTTCCATGATTCCTATTTATAGTGATTGTGAAACTGATCCTGGGGAGATCCATGAAGGAGAAAAGGAGGAGCTACATCTCTCGGCTATATTGGCTCAGATTATTTCCCCTTTCAATTTCTCATCCATATCTGGCTATCCACATCCAGTGCCGGCTATAAACGAATGGGATGATTATCTTCTAAGATTCAGAGGAAGCAAGCATGACCATCCCGATGAGCACTTATTAAAACTTCATGTATGCATGCTTGAACATAGCTTCTTTCATGAGGATGTATGGATCAATATGTTAAGTTTTTCTTTAGAAGAAGATTCTCTTGGATGGTGTCTATCTCTCCCTACTGCTAGTATCCATTCTTTGAATGATTTTCACGATGCTTTTAATTCGTATTACGGGAAGATTTACCCGACTCATCTTATTTTTGATGACTGTTGTAAGAGGTTTGCACTCCATATTCTGAAGACGATAGAGTGTTCCTCATGTGATGAGTCCATTGAAGATCTAATTGAGAGAGAAATCAAGGATGAAAGTGAGTATTTTTCCAATAAAGATGAAAAGTGTTCTCTCTATTTCCTAAGAAGAAGTCCTTCCAGATATGATTGATGATAGCGTTGATGATGGTATAACTATGGATGAATTATTTTCCTCCCCTAGTACACCTACTGTCTCATATTTAAAATAAGAAATGGTTGAAGAAAAGAATCAAGATATTTCTCTTTTCTCTTTGCAAGATAAAAGAGTTATGCACTCACCTACCCCTAAAGAGTATTCAGAAGCAGAAAGCATAGGCTGTCAATCTTCTTATGAAAGTAAAAGCTCCTACCAAGAGCAGAATGATAGAGAGAAATATCCATCCATGGATATACATGAAGAGACATATTTCTCTCAGCTAGCATATGTTATTGGAGTAGACAAAGGAGAAATGGAGGAGCTAAAGGTGTATTTTATCTCATGTCTTGAACCTACAAATGAGCAAGTATCACTTGGGATCAGTCGACCTACATCAGTCCTCTACCCACCTGTAAACTTTGAGAACATCGAACGATGGGTGAGAAACAAGGAAGTGCAAGAGGTAATTTCTTACCAGTTGAGCTTTCTTTATTATAAATTTTGTGACCCCGTGGGGTTGTATATGGAGCTGTGATTTCCAAAAGCACTGGAGCCTACAAGTTTATTCATATTATCATCACTTAGGGGTATGGTTGGTGTTCCAAATCATATTCTCATTTTCCTTTCATACTTCCCTTACCTTTTGTGGATCATTTGCAGCAAAGAGAAGAATTATATTACCGAGCAATCTTGGTGGCTATGGTGGAATTTTGCTTTCCCCTAGCGTTTTGTAAAAATCAGTTAGCCTAGGATTGTACATAAATAAGCTCTTTATGGAGCCCATGTGTTTGTTTTTATTTTTAGTAGATTAGTGTGTACATATTTCCCTATTTTCTTCAGTGAAATTTTTGAGCTCGACTCCATAACCCAACAGCTAAGGCACTGGAACTACTTGTTCTTGGCAGCTCGCAGGGAGCATGCCATCCCCTGTGGAGACAAACCTTATCACATATAGTTGTCAAGAGAAGAAGGTTGTCCAAGTTCATGGCCTGCACAAGAAATTTCAAAGCGCAACGTTCAGAGTAGTCCATTTTAGACTCGAAATTCAAACTAACAGGCGAGATCAACTTCAACAGCGGAAATTCCTGAGAAAATCAGATTAGCGGCTCGTAGGCGCTCGAAATCCCAAAGTTGCTCAAATTTTAGCGTCGAAGCAAAGGCCCGAAATCAAAGTTGAGAAAAGATGACCCTGAGTCTTGAAACGTGAAGTCTCGATTCACGAAGAAGAGATCTGGACCGTCAGATCGCGGAAGTTCGTGGACCGTTGATCTGACACTGGTGAAGTCAGAGAATCGGGAATCAGAATAAAGGAGGTGAGCTAAATTTCGACTTCGTGAAACACGAAGTCTTGAAATGCTCATAATTTGGGCCCCAAGTCATAGCACAGGTCACATCAGAGGGGTCCATAGGAATGGAGCTAGCGCTCGGTAGGCTCTAGTTCGAGAGTTCGGAAATCGGGCGAGTTGGGAGTGGCTCACATAAAAGAACATGAAATATGAAGTCGTGAAGTGCCCAGGAATTGGGCCCATGGTCACAGCCCAAGGTCACATAGGAGGTGGGCCCAAGAAGAAAATTAAGCACCCAGCGCATGATTGGTGACTCAATTTTTCAAGGAAGAAATTGTGACTGTCGGATGCATAGCATATCCAATCGTCGATCTGAGAGGAGCAATTTCTTCAATCAGGCATCGAGGAATCTATAGTCAAGTAATGTGAAATCTCCCGAAGCACGAAATTCCGAAGTGTCATATGGGATAAGCGCCTGGTCACGGACCGAGGTCATAAGCACGAAGGAGTGATGAAGAAGGAGTTGGCGCCTGAAGCTCAAGATTTCGAAAGTGCCCATATTGGTCACAAAAGAAGATCTGCATGGCCTCAAGGTGCAGGGATTGACTCGAATAAGTCATGGGCACCGCCTGGAACATTCATGGGTTTCAGCCCTCATCCTGATCTTGTTGAAGGTAGTTAATGGAAATGGGAGTGGTGGTTGAAACTTCAAATCACTCCATAAATGGAAAGCATGGAGGGTCTAGTTGTAGATATAGAGTTGTCAGCTAGAGGCCCCCTCGATGGACGATTTTTCCTGAAGGCCCATGCTGAGTTAAGTTTGCATCTGATAGAAGAATGCATGTGCAGTCTGACAGAATAAGATGCAGATGGCAAGCCTTAAATGCAACAGCCAGATCTCACCCCTGGTGGTTGTGGACAGTTCTGAGTATAAGTAGGTAGTTTTGATATTTTCTTATGGCCGAATGGTTGAGCTAGGCTCCCTGCTATTTTAATATTTTTATGAAGAACACTAGTTCTCTGGTTATGTATTTGTTTTTTGAGAAATCTTGGTTAATCTAAGTCAACTTTCTTGCTCCATCTTATTTTCCTCTGATACTGAGAGATTTCATGATTTACTGATTCACATGGATTGTTATGACTGTATTATGATGAATATTATATTATAGTGTTGTTATAATTTCTTTCAGTTTCTTTGAGATTTGAATTCAAGAGGATCTTTCATTTAAGATTTTCCTCCTTCCGCTACTGGAAGACATGATGTCCACAGCAAACCTCTACACTCTCCTCACCAAATTCTTCCGTCTAGTCACCCTTACTCCAACTTACTGATTGAAGTTTATTTCAAATATCAATTGCTTATGCATGCTAGTTCAGATTTCTGAGTTAGAACGTTATTATCATTGAGTCCTCTACATTTGATAACCTAAAACTCATTTACATTTATTGTATAAACTGATGCGTACTTGGCTTACCTTCTATGCAATCTGAGGGTGACTTCTAGTGCTAACAATCTCTATGAGACTGTAATATTGTGGGAGAACACATGTGGAAATCCATATCAGAAAGCATGTGCTATGTTCGAGTCCATCCTTTCAACACCGCTTCCAATATCTAAAGCATTGGGAAGGCTTCATAACCCAAAATCAATGTACTGGGAGTACCAAGAAACATAAGTCAATATAATTTAGACTATAGAACCCAACTATGTCATGGGGTTAAAACCAATATCGATTCATGGAGCCCTTCTGAATTATATGCTTTTATTTTCTGTAAAATTCAGACTTTTGAATTGTTGAGTAGTTCTGCATTCTTATAAAAGGCATAGAAAATATTGACATGAAGGAATAATTGGAATATTTATTCTTACATCTTGGGGCTCTCGATTCATATAAGAAATTGAGATAAGACAAGACATTGGCCAAGCTATGAATGGGTACCAGAAGGTAGAAGCCACAAACTTTACAATGGGAATCGAGCACTAGGGGCCTAGTACTTGAACTCTGATCCTCTATGGGTTCATCATGTATTAGTCATATGTGAAGATCTAGGCATTTGATTAAGCTTCTCTTTCTCTGGAATGAAATGATGTTAGCTCCATCTAGCTTCATTGCTAACTAATATAGACCAAACGATTGCGACAAATGGTAGTAATTTTTTGTATTTTCGATTCCATTGGAAAATGTTGTAGTTGCATGCCACAATAAATAGGTAAGCATTGTCTAGATTCTGCCTATAATCCAATGATAGTTTCTCATTTTTGGCCATGAAGATTAGGATAAGGATAATACTACTAATTGGATGTTCATGTCTACTCTCTTATCAAGACTACTAACTGACCTGCCTAGGTTACATGCAAAGACTATTAACGAGATCTTCACATCTACTCTCTTCTAAAGATTGTACTAACCGACTTGACTAGGTTGCATACAGTTCTCACTTGTTGATTTCTTTGTCAACCCCTACAGAGTTATATGCCAACTAAATTTCTATTGGCACATGGGCATGGAATTCATCCAACGAGGACTGGAAATTTAAATCTTGAATCCACTATCTACGAAAATCTTGAACACAGAGAGGGGAGGCATGTGTGTTTTTTTTTTGGGGGGGGGGGTTGTTTGGACCTAGATGACATATAGTATTTGATTATTATTGGAACATAGGGATTTCCTCCAACAACAAGGTCGAAGATTATGCAGTATTTTAGGGGATCCAACTGGTGAAACAACGCCAAATTTGAAGCTTCAATATAGTCGGTGACTCTAAAAACACAATTAGATATCTTTTTTTTGGCTCCTCTCCAAAGGATATTCATCTAAATATTATCATGGACCATATTAGTCTTTCATTGTGGAATCTTAAAGTCCAATTCTACCATGTTCTTCATCAACATAATTTTGAAGCTAACAAAATGGCCAATAAGGCCATAAGAAAGACCCCTAGTCTCATGGGAGCAATAGGAGTGGTGAGTATGGTAACTCCCCCATGACCTCATGCCTAGGAACATTGACATTGTTTTAATTTACCACGTGGAGAGTTGCTCTCTGCATGGACGATGTAGAAGGGAGGCTCGCATGTATCTTTTCATGCAAGCTTTGACAAGACAGAAGGATAAAAGGAACGACTGACGCATAACTCTAGTGTGTTGGTGGTGGTTCAGACCAGGTGAAATGAAGAGAGGTTGGTACGCTCTCAGGGGAAATCAAATGGATCTCATGTAGGTGGTATGTGAAAGCCTTGTCACTGAAGTTGGGATTTCATGACATGTACAATGGAAGCATGCAATATCAAGTGAAGTCATCAACATATACACGAATTTGGAAAAGGTGTGTGGGATAAATCGACAACTCTAGGTAACTCAAGCACATTCCATTTCAAATACTCATTGCAATTGGGTCACCTCATATTTTAATAGCATCATGAGCATTTTGGGAAATTTTATGGTTGATGAGTCTTTGTCGTTCGGGGGTAGTATTGGAAAATCGTTGTGAGGGTTCTTTCACCACCTTGCTTTGGGCTACCTATCGCTCTTTTTTGTCTTCACTGGGGGGTTGCCCAGTATTCTCTTTGGCAACTGGGGGTTGCATTTGGGAAGGTTTTCTCCGCTCAATTTTTAAGTTCATCAGTTGCGTTCGGCTGCTTTCTCCATTTTGCAGTGGCTCTTTTCGGTCTTATTGGATTACTTTGGTTTTCATTTTCATTATCTCGTCTCTAGAGGCTATCATCAACCTAATTTGACTAGGGAATTGGTATTTTTTTTGTGTAATAGGAACATGGAATTCAGGGACAAAACTCAGTTCCCATATGGAGATTTGAATGTGGCTAAATATGAGGATTGTCAAAGATTATTTATCTGGGTCTGTGCTCTTAGCTCAACAGTCACATGTGATTTAGAAACACTGTCTCAACACATAAATTTAATAGGTCAAATCCAAGATGAAGTTGATGACTTGATGAGTCAAAATGATGGGTTGCAATTATAGTTGGCACAAAGAGTCGTGATCAGTGGAAAAACTTCTTTAGCTGGCAGTACAAGGGTCAACTCAACCACCTTTGTGGCTCCAATTCTGGATCTCAATGTTCTTGTGGCAGCTTTGAAGGAATGGGGTCACTAGGGAAAGGAAGTTATGAAGCATGGAAATGGTAGTTAGTTTTACAAATGTTGTAATTTTTGTCTAGGTTTTTCCTCAGTATTTGTATTAACGATATTTAATACCGCATATATACATTCGAGTTTGGAAGTAGAATTAAGATATGGATAGATATGGGGGGAAGGCATTAATTTTGTTTGGATGATGGCATAACTAAGACTGTTTTTGTGAAACTATGAAACAATTATGATGTATTCAGTGGTCTTGACCACACCTTTTTAATGAAAATAATTCCCCAGTTTTTGTAAAAAAAAAAAAAAAAATCTTGAACACGGAGAAGACACATAGCAGTTTTGGATACGATATTTATATACTACAAAATATTGGAAACATTGTAGAGACATATCGGTTAAGAGGGATGGCAACCAACTAGTGATGTTTAATAGATCATCGATTGACGACGAAAAAGTTTAGAAGAACCCTACCTTAAAAGAATGCCTTTGATGTAATAACCTAGTAATTGTTTCAATGGGAATATAGAAAATAAATTGCCATATCTTCTTCACCACTTGTTGAGTTGCTTTGCTCCATCCAATCATGTAGATACATTATTTTTAGTGGACAAAACACCGTCTCATTTTTATTATCTTTCTCCTTAATTGATAAGAAGTTATAAAAAAATTAATGTTTTAATGATGAGTTTTCTAAAAACTTTTAAGAAGTGAAAGTCATGTTGTATTTTTTTATTTTAAGATTTTATAGAAAAGTTAAAAACAATTTATCTTTCTATTTATAAATAGTAATAAATTTTTTAATGTTTTAATAATTTAGCCATGTTGTTGGCTAAATCAGTGGGGAATAAAAGGACATATCATATTGTAGATTAAGGATTATGTTACAAATATTATTAAATCAAAATTTAAGGAGAAAATGTGGTGCTATAAAGAGTTAGAGGGAACAAAAAAAAGATATTATAAGGAGGTAATCAATCCTAATCTAAAAGATTAAAAATATCCTTATGTTTTGACAAGTGTAAAGAAAAAAAAAATATTAAAATAAGAACAAATTCTAATGAGCTCCATAGTGACTAAGAAGGTCAAAGATGAAAACCAGATTCTCTTAGATTGTCCAAGGTATACCTAGATTAGATCTCATTTTACAAAGACTTGTCACACTACTAACATTCCTAACATTTTAACTCAACACATTATGGTGTGATATTGGAACACTTCTCTTAATGTTTTCAAGCACATACATAAAATTCTAAAACCGATTCAGTGGACATTAATCATCATCAATGAATTTCTTTAAAATAATTGTTAAAAAATAAGAATAATATTAATTTTTTTTTAATTAATAAAAAAAAATTATAGAAAAATAATAAATAAATTAAAATAAAAAATGGTTTTAAATGATATATCAACATTTACTTAATATTATTAATTTTTTAGATTTATCATCAACATTGTATTTAATATCATTGATTTTTACCATTTAACATCACAAATACTATTAATATTAAAAGATTTGTTTATAAACATAACACTAAAGTATTTATAACTAACTTTTGAAGCAAATAAATATACATTTATTGTTAAATTTTTATAATAATAATAATAATCTATTTTTTAAGGTCACTGCCCATATACATACACTACCTCCTTTTGGATTCGAACTTGTGATCTCTTAGAAGAAAACACATCTTCTTAACCATTAGGCCCACTTACCAGCATGGTCATCAGATACCCCAACTAGTTTCGACATTTAAATTTGGCTCTATGGTTATCCTCAAGATCTATGTGAAATATCCAAACGATATTCATGGATATCCAAACAAGATCTATCTATGGCTATCCTCTAATAAATTAATATGCCTCGCCTTAGTTTTTCTGATCGAAACGTAGAATTGACGAAGTCAGTATCCAATTACATATTGCACGAAATGGATTCTCATAAATATGAATTATATGCAAAAAATATTCTTATAGTCACTAGGTGTTACCCATGATTTTGGTCATCATGATGATGTATTGATGATGGTGTACTCAAGCTCTTCATAAGAACTTTCTCCTGAGAAAAGTTACTCTCTTCTCTTTCCAGAAATCTCATTTTTGAAGAAGGTTCGCAGGCTGCTAGTATATTTGCTTACGAGAATGCCTGATTCTCGCAGGCTGCCTTAAGCCAGGGTGCAAGAAGTTTGCATTGTGTTGAACTGCTAGGGTGCGAACTCTTCCTAAAGCAAGGAAAAAAATGAATTCTTGATGCTTCTAGAAGGGAATCTTCTAGAAGGATGAGATGGCATTCGAATGGTTATCCTAGTAATGGATTCCCTGATATTTTGGGATCATTCTTATCCAAGTAATTAATTCAATCTCTCCTATATACTGAGAGAATTCTCATGGAAAAGATTAACCAAGATTCATTGGAGAATTGGTGAAATAATTGTGTGAAGGACTCAACATTGAACAGCAGCTTGAAGACTCCAGCAGGTCTATCAAGAGGATTTGATCTTCTTCATGCAAGGATTGAGCAAGTGTGTATGTCGTAGCCAAGGACCATCGAAAAGAAGTTTGTGACATCAAGGTTCAGGTTGTAATCTTTACTTTCCATTAATATGATACAGTAGCATGTCCCTTTCCCATAAAGCTATTTCCACTTTATTGTATAATTCCTTGATCATATACATAGATTGACTGTTGAATAGATTGTGCTTTCTTCACTTTGGTTGGTTTGTGTTGTCTTGGTATTAGCTGCACGAGGGCACTGGAGCGAAGCAGGAGCAACAAAGACCATAGGAAGCGATAATAAGGTATGTTACTTGTTCTTGCCTCCTAGTTAATTCAATAGTCAAAATCTAGGGAAAGAGTCATGTTCTGTCTTGCTTTGTTCTAGATCCAGGTGGATCTAGGGAGATCGGTTAGTGTCCACACCTACGGATTTATCCAATAACAAAATTGGTGACTCCACTGGGGATTGAACCCAGAATCTATGGTTTCGCAAACCAGGGTGTAAGTCCGTTAAGCAGGTCATCAGCGTAACTTTTCCACCCTAGCCCAGCCCCTTCTCGTCTCGTTATTGCGACGTTGTATTTCATCACCAACTAGTGGATTCGAAATTGGAACGTCTTGTTTGCTTGGTGTTTCTTCCTAGATTTTGTTTACTAGCACATGTTGTTTGTTTCTCAGAGTTGACCATAGGATTTTCTTTGCGAAGTTTGTCACTCGTTTACAATAGCTCCTCCACGTCGTTCACGTAGAATGTAGGGTTTATCTCCAGAGCATCTGGAAGGTTCACAACCCTTGCCCACAAGCACACCTGAAGGCTCTCCTCAGTAGAGTGAAGTCCCAGTCGTCACCACACCACAAGTGGAACAAATTGACTCTCTAGAACGTTTTCAAATTACAAATACTCGAGAGGACTTTCGACTTCACAGTGATTCTCAGTGTCCTTTTAGACGACTGAATTCTTTCGGAGAATTAGTTGTTACCTCTTCTGGATCACCAGTTGGACCCTTTCCAGGCATAGAAGGCCAAGATCCTTTTTGGTCTACAGGTGTTTTCCGACGAGACCTTTTTGGTCCAGGTTCCCCTGTGATTTCTGAAATCAATCCGCCTATGATTTCCGAAATCTGTAATCTAGAGACAGTATCGTTGACTACTGCTTATCACTTTACTGTCCCTGCTAAAATGGCCCATCTTGCAGCTACTACGAGTTTTCAAACTGTGTTACTTGCGGTTAGTCTTGCTCCCATCAACACACCACGAACACCCAATGTCAATCTGACACTACCACCTAGATACTGTGTGTTGAATGCTTCTATTGCTACTCCTGCGCAAACACCATCCGGCTCTCCTAGTGGTCCTTCTTCTTTTGGGCACATTCTTCCCGGTTTTGTGCCAACACTCCCTCAATTTCCTTTTGGAGGACCTTCTTCGTCT
>JASDQU010309388.1:13718-24431 GCA_032191745.1 Picea mariana
CCTTAACCCATAGCTCCTAACACACTAACCACTAGCCCACTAACCCCTAACCCTCTAACCCCTATACCACTAACAAACTCACTCAGTGACTTTTGAACCACTAACACACTCACTTAGTGACATCTGAACCACTAACCCATTCACCCACTAACACTTAACCCATACTAACCATTAAACCTTTAACTTGTAACCTATTAAGCCATACCCTACTAACCCTTAATCCTTTGACACATTAATCCACTAACCACTAACCCACTAACCCTTTACCCCTTAACCTGTAACCTTGAATCCACTGACACCTAACCCTCTAACCCACTAACCCATAACCCACCAATCCCTAACCCACTAGCCCCTAACCCTTCACAGATTAACCCCTAAAACACTAACATCTTACCCCACTAACCCATAACCCATGAATCCCTAACCCACTAGCCCCTAAATACACCACTAACCCACATATATATTATATATGTTAAATATAATTAAATACAAATTAATTTTATAAAATATATTAATTAAAAAAATAAAAAAATATATAATTCAAACAAACAAATTAAAGATTGCAGGACTAAATCCCCTGCGTCTCACACTCATGATCAAATTATAGTCCAAAATACACATGCTCACGCAACAAAGAAAGAGGCGAAGAGGCCAAGGGCAAGAGCTAGACTAGCACACTCATAGTGCACTCACGTGACAGAGAAGGAGGCGAATATGAGCTGGGCAAGAGCTAGAGCACACTCACGCGACAGAGAAGGAGGCGAAGAGGAGGGAAAGAGCTAGAGCACACTCACATGACTGCACTCGCATGACAAAGAAGCTAATAGACGTTGGGCAAGAGAAAGAGGCCAAGGGGAGGGAAAGAGCTAGGGCAAGAGGAGGCCAAGACACATAGAAGGAGCTGGGCAAGAGAAAGTCAAGGGATAGCGATAGATAAGGAGGCCAAGATCCACATAAAATCCCAAGCGATAGAGAAAGAGAAGGAGGCCATCGAAAATGGTAATTTCATGGGCTTTGTCCCCAAAATCACAAGACTCAAATCGAGTTAGGGTTAGGGTTGGATCTTTTTTTTCTCCATGAATATCCTTGCTCTTTTTTTTCTCCATATTTCTTACTTTCCCTAATTTTATCAACTAAAGAGATGACCTTCCTCTATTTAGATTTTGTTTCCGTTGTGCTTTTGTTAGAATTAGAGAAGTAATGCAGAATAGAAAAATGAATACTACTTATGATAAGAAACTCTAAGGAGGATTCAAACATAAAGCAAATACACATGAAGAAGAGTATAAGAAGACAAGTTCACCCTAGTCTCACATCTCTAACACAAGCATGTGAGTCTATGAGTGAAGAAGTACAAGTGATGAAAATACCTTCTCAATTTATTTATATGAAAGTCAAGGAAGGAAAAAATCATAAAGTGGATCAAGTCCACAACAAAAAATCTATCTAATTACTAAATATCCCCACATGTGGAGCACTCCAACTCCAACTCACACATGCCAAGCTCCAAGGGAAGCACATCCAACAAACAAGGATTGAACATTGAATGCTCCACAAGGTGTGTGTAACAATCCTCCTCCAAAGGTCTCCAATTCTCCAACACTCCCTCTTAGGCCATGTATACCTCTGGGTCAATGCCACTTACATGTTTGGTTTTCAACCCAAGTGTCCTCAAGTCAAGGCCAAGTCTCCATGTAAGAAACCAAGTGTCCCCGTGCCATCTAGGGTTCAATTCCCTCCTCCAAGATGCCAAATTATCCTCCTCCAAGGAAAACCATCATCCCAAGGAAGCAATCGACCGCCATTTTTGTCTCATGAAGAAAGTCACTAGCCATGTAGGTCTTCAATGCTCCAAGGAAGAATGCCACATATTCATCAAGACAAGGTCTTACAATCAATGGGAAAGCTAACTCCAATGTGTATGTCCATCACGTCAACTAAGGGTTATCAATACACCATGCACCCTACATCACATGAAGCACCCTTAAGCATGGTGTAACTTAATTTTGGACTAACCTCGAAAGAAAACACTCCCTCTTTATGAGGAAAGTGTTTTCACCAACATCTTTATGCTTCCTTTGCAACTCAATCAAACAATTTCAAAGTAACCTCGAAAGAAAACACACCCTCTTTATGAGGAAAGTGTTTTCACCAACATCATTTTGCTCCCTTTGCAACTCAAACAAAGTTTCCTTCTGCAAATTTGAACACGTTGCAATCTCAAAATCAACCACTGGCTCCCAGAAAGGAACTACCCCCCAAACATCACACTCATCCAACAAAGTATCACACATCACCTCCTCAAAACAATTGTAAAGATCACAAATGGAAGAATCTAATACAATATGGTTAGCATATCTCCTAGTAGGTATACTCACCCTCTTTAATGATATGGGCACTCCTACATGATTTTGTGCATCCTATAATGTTTGGATAAGCCATCTTGGATTTTTGTGTGCTAGAGTAGATGATGAGGAATATCCACCCCCAACCTCACCTTGTACACACCTATATTTGATTCTTCTTTTACCTTTGAATCAATGTATAGAGGGTCACCTTGCGTCCTTGAATCGATAATCATCTTTCGGCTAACCTAGCCTCCTCCGTCCCTCGGGACCAACAAGGGGTAGTACATGAATAGTAACCTGTTGTCCATTGACTATGCCTTTTGACCCGATCTTAGGCCCTGACTCACCCTCCATGGACGAACCTTGCGGAGGAGCCCTTAGGTTTTCGGGGCATTGGATTCTCACCAATGTTTGCGTTAATCAAGCCGACATTCTCGCTTCCACTTCGTCCACACCTGCTCGCACCGGTGCTTCCCTCTGAGGCGGAACGCTCCCCTACCAATGTATTTTTTCATCCCACAACTTCAACAGATCGCTTAGTCTCGTTCATCTTCGACGTAAGAACACTCGATCAATGAGCTATTATGCACTCTTTCAAGGTTGGTTGCTTCTAGGAAAACCTCTTGATTGTCTTTGCACTCGTACTTCCATCATCATTGAGCGGTCATTTAGGGGCCTTAGCTGATGATCTGGGCTGTTTCTCTCTCGACGATGAAGCTTATTCCCCATCGTCTCACTGACTAACCTTTACCCCTTTTATTGGGGCAATCTAGTATTCGTAGTTTGCCTCGATTTGGTACCGCTCTTGTGGCCCGTACAGAAATAGTTCTTTACCCCTAGATGGTCCAGTCAACTGCTGCGCATCAACGCATTTCGGGGAGAACTATCTAGCTCTGGGTTTGAGTGGAATTTCACCCCTAACCACGACTCATCCGCTTATTTTTCAACATTAGTCGGTTTGGACCTCCACTTAGTTTCACCCAAGCTTCATCCTGGTCATGGATAGATCACCCAGGTTCGAGTCCATAAGCAATGACAATTTCCCCATGAAGAGTCGCTCTCGCTACGGCTTCGGTGGGTTCCCTTAACCAAGCCACTGCCTATAAGTCACTGACTCATTATTCAATAGGCACGCGAAGATATCATTTTCCTCCCACTGCATGGGAGCTTACGGTTTCATGTTCTATTTCACTCCCCGATGGGGGTTCTTTTCACCTTTCTCTCATGGTACTACTTCACTATTGGTCACCTAAGAGTATTTAGCCTTGCAAGGTGGTCCTTGCTGATTCACACGGGATTCCACGTGCCCCATGCTACTCGGGTTAGAGCATAACACAATGATGCTTTTGGCTACTAGACTCTCACCATCTAGGGTGCAGGACTCAACCGCTTCGCCTAACAACATAGAGCTTATATTGTGCTCTCCCACAACCCCGTTTTCACGGTTTAGGCTGCTCCCATTTCTCTCGCCGCTACTACGTGAATCGCTTTTGCTTTCTATTCCTCTGGCTACTAAAATGTTTCAGTTCGCTAGGTTGTCTCTTGCCTACCCATGGATTAAGCAACGGTTAAAAAGGTTAACCTATTTGGGAATCTCCAGATCTATGCTCATTTTCAACTCCCCAAAGTATTTCGTTTCTTACCACGCCCTTCCTCGTCTATGGGTGCTTAGGTATCCATCGTAAACCCTTCCTTGTTTGAACCTCATCATTAAAAGCTATGCCATCCTAAGGTGCTATGAAACAAAAAGATCTTATCAACACCCATGAATGATAAATCATAAATCAAACTGTCAGATCTGAATAATTGTGTGCTATCATATACCATTGTATTGGCTAGGATCACGGGCTGGAGATAAGTGGACTCGAATCGCTGACATCTGCCACAGGGTAAACCACCGTCTCTCAGGCCTCCCCGAATGATTCTACCATAGAGGCCAACGATAGACAATAACTTCCCCCCGAACACAGCTCACAACTTTCATCATACTGTTCTCTCCAAAGAGAAACTCTTCCAAAAAAGTGCTGAGTTGAAATCCCATTTCAGGGATTCTTGTAGTTCTGGGCTATCCAGCTACAAGAGAACTAGGACAGGAACGGAGAGCTCTCCCCTTTTTCCGCCAACTTTTTGGTCCTAAGAATGATTGCTCTTCTCCGAACCTTCCTGTCCAATCAAAGTAGACAGCTAATGCGTTCCACTCCTCGAATCAGGGTGGGTATATGGTCAGTCTATGACCCCTAAACACACCCTCTTTATGAGGAAAGTGTTTTCACCAACATCATTTTGCTCCCTTTGCAACTCAAACAAAGTTTCCTTCTGCAAATTTGAACACGTTGCAATCTCGAAATCAACCACTAGCTCCCAGAAAGGAACTACCCCCCAAACATCACACTCATCCAACAAAGTATCACACATCACCTCCTCAAAACAATTGTAAAGATAAAAAATGGAAGAATCTAATACAATATGGTTAACATATCTCCTAGGAGGTATACTCACCCTCATTGATGATATGGGCGCTCCTACATGACTTTGTGCATCCTATAATGTTTGGATAAGCCATCTTGGATTTTTGTGTGCTAGAGTAGATGATGAGGAATATCCACCCCCAACCTCACCTTGTACACACCTATTTTTGATTCTTCTTTTACCTTTGAATCAATGTAGATAACAACAACCTCTTCACTCCTTTCAATCAATGAGGGAGATATCTGTGAACTAGAGGACCTTAATTTCTCATCAAACTTCACATCTTGGATAACTAGAGTTTTCAATTGTGCTATAATATAGATTGTATAAGTTGTGGAAGTCTCATTGTAACCAACAACACAAGATGATATCATAGTGTTTCAAACCTCCTAGAAACACTGACCACTTGTGAAACTGAAGGAAGATAACCTTGGATCATCAATAACTTGCCAAAATCTATCATACCTCAAGCTTGACAACATAACAAGTCAAAGTATTTGGACACCATGCCATGAACTGTTTAGGACGTCATGTAAAAATAATGACATCTACTACAAGGCAATACAAGTGGATCAGATCTATCAAAATCACAAATGTAGACAACTGCACAAATTCTGCCTATCCTGAAATACACAGCTTGTTGTATAAGGAAAAACCCAAGTGGGGTTGTATTCAAGCTATGATTATGGGCATCTCTCTCATGCATCTCAAAACATCTGGGAACTAAATCAACAACCTCAACAAGGTCACCTCCCTATTTTTGAGAGAAACCTAAAGCAAGAGTAACAACAAGGTCAAATCCATGAGAGAATCCAACAATGTTGTCCCTATACTCTACAACACTCCCATCAACTACAAGCCTAGAATCAATCATTGATTCTAAAAGATTTTTGAACTTTCCTCCATGAAATTTGCATCCCAAACCATTTCGGGGACTCTTGGCCAATTTCTCTTAAGGGCATAAAAACCTAACGGATCAACAACATTTTTGAGCTCCCTACCATGGAGAAAAATGAGAGTGGATGTCGTTGTATTCCTCATGCAGGCAAAAATATGATGCAATATGCTTCTAGCAAGTGTCAAGTGTCTAACGAACTTAAGCCATGGAACCCCATGCCCACCAAGGCATCCAAACCTAAAATAGTATGCATAGCTCTTCTTATATGGGAGGTGTTAGTACACGAGACATGGCTCTTCTTATATGGGAGTGTTAGAACACAAGACATGGATCCTATAAGGATTCCCAAGACAGATCTCGTTAGACATTTAATCATTAGTCCACATCATATCCAACTATCATAGACTCGTACCATGTAGAAACATGAGAGTGGATGTGGTTGTATTCCTCATGCAGGCAAAAATCTGATGCAATATGCTTCTAGCAAGAGTCAAGTGTCTAATGAACTTAAGCCATGGAACCCCAGGCCCACCAAGGCATCCAAACCTAAAATATTATGCATTAGGATTATGTCTAGGTACCACGTTTCTAAGAAATTTCTTGCATTGGAGATATTTGAAATGACAAATTTGCTCAATTCCTATGGATCTGAAGTATTATTAGAGCCTAGTGAAATCTTGTTTCAGTCCAATTCTCCAAAATACTTGAATTTTTTTTGATAAGGGTGTCTTCTAACTTAGCTTTTAAAATGTGTAGTGGTCCCATGTGGCACACTCTAGAGCCACCACTAGTCCTTCCAAGTTCATTCATGTTGATGTTGCATTTCCATGTGGTGGAATTTAATTGGACCTTGTGTTTAATGAGCCAACCATGTTTAAGAATTCCCGAGACAGATCTCGTTAAACATTTAATCATTAATCCACATCATATCCAACTATCATAGACTAGTTGTACCTTTGTGGAATTGATGCATCCTACCATGGAGAAACATGAGAGTGGATGTGGTTGTATTCCTCATGCAGGCAAAAATCTGATGCAATATGCTTCTAGCAAGTGTCAAGTGTCGGACGAACTTAAGCCATGGAACCCCAGGCCCACCAAGGCATCCAAACCTAAAATATTATGCATTAGGCTTAAGTCTAGGTACCATGTTTCTAAGAAAGTTCTTGCATTGGAAATATTTGAAATGACAAATCTGCTCAATTCCTATGGATCTCACATAATTTTTTTATTTAGAACTGTGAATATGATGATGGACTACTAACTAACAACACGTGCACATGCAACTGAAGGCACAACCAAATAGGTACCTGCCAGATATTTCTTCGTTGAGTGAGGAAAACTTAGGACAAATAGAGGCTGGAAATGCGACTGCATCTAGTAGATATGATAAGAAAACAAGGACCAGAGGTGAAAAAGTCAGAATAAAATTTTCTAGATGCATGAAATTTTTTCTTGCCGAAGGAGGATCATGCTCTTATGATGATGAGAGCATAGGAGACATAGATGTTCCACTCAGGTATAAGCATCTGGTGAAGAAATGGGTACCTAAGGAACTACCTCCTATAGATGTTGACTTCGTTGTCAACAATAGGACATATCGCATTGCGCCATCCTCGCCATCCTCCTTGCATGGCCTGGGGCTATTTTCCATGGATGGAATAATTGTAAAATACAATACAATAACTGAATTGATGGACTATGTCAGACCATGTTACAATTATAACGATTGGATGCGGCTGGTCCAGTACATGCGTAGTATGCGGAGATATGCACTCACCACAAATTATATACAACTAATAAACAAGGATAAAAATAAGGGAGCGACTATCTATATTGATGGAAGGCCTAAAGCTTCTGACAATATCGCAGGGTTTATAAACAACACACAACCCGGGACAACAAACAAACAACCGAATTGCATATTTGAGGGACGTGAAGAGAATCGAGTAGTCCTGTGCGCAATAAAAAAGATAGCTCCCAGGGAAGAGTTATTAGTGGATTACCATTTGAATCGAATAGACACGTTGACTAATAGTGTGCAGGTTCTTATGCAACACCTCTTTAAGAAACCTCTACTTATTGCATTATATTTGTTTATTATCTTTAACATTGTTGTAAATATTATCGTTAACATTGTTTTTTTGTTATCATTAACAATTTTTTAAATATTTGGGGGTTCTAATTATATTATAATGTGGCAAGATGATCGTGGAAAAGGGCCAACCGTAGAACATGTAAATGATTATCAATTTCCACTTTCATTTTACGTTGTTTTTGTTATTTGCTTATATAATTCTATTGAAATAACATTGTTTTTGCTGAAATTATATGTAGTCAGCAGGCCATGTGGATCATGATTCCACCGATGAGGAGGGGTTTTATTCTTGCACTGATCCGATGGTCTCAATAATAAAAAAAATCATTAAAGATAACAAGGAACTATTTAGCTTGTTAGATTGTCTAGAACAAACTCCAGACATCAAAGAAAGGATCAAGCTCCTTATGTCACAACTTAACACATATAAGGTAATAACCATAATTTTTTATTTTTTTTGTTTAATGCACTCATATGTTCAATTATGATACCTTTTTCTTTAACTTTTACATTATCTCATGAAAAAACATTTTCTTTTTTATAAAGGAATATTTGGAGCCTGTTTAGCCCGGGGTTGGTAGTAGTGGCGCTACATAGACGCTACAGAGTCCTGATGCCGGCTGTCATACAACTGCCAAAGCACTATTTACTTCTCCACTTCCACACCTCATTTAGATAGGATCCATGACACGCATCGACAAGCATCCACACCTCGATCAGAGTCTAGAGAGGGTGGCAGAGATGAGGATCATAGTGATGTGGTTGAGATGGATTCATTTCCTGGAGCTAGACGTGTGACAAGCATGAGGACCCTTCTGTGCACATTTTTGGTCGACGATAATGGACTTCCATTAAAACAATCAAGACTCCCAGGTAGTTTTAATTCATATTTTAATCATTTAATGTTGTCCTCATACATAAATCGTCTAGATTATTAATTTTAAATTAATGATCATATCTTTTTGTGTGTAGGAAACGACCTTTTTTATAGGCATGTAGAGAGCAAGGCCTTGTCTATTTTTGGGGCAACCTTACGCATGAGGTGGAATTTCCAGAATTCCATCCTCAAAAAGGAACTTATGGATTATCTTGAAGGCCTCTTTGGTGTAGACACGTTCAATACAAAAGTGGTCACATTTGCAGCCGATGAATATTTAAAATATACCCGAGATGTTTATAGATGAAGCTTGGCAAGAAATCCTAGGTATGAGCATCCTCTCTCAATTCCAGAGAGAGAGTGGAAGGTAATCATTGATGATGCAAAAGAGAATATTTTGAGAAAATTAGGAGATGAAATAATCGGTACACCAAGGTAAATTACAATTTTTTGAATTCAATACTAGCTTTATGTTTCTTTAGATCTAAATAAAAGTGTGGTTATATATAACATACTTGAAAATTTTTATGATAGGTTGCCTGGCACTTCGAAGGCAACCAAAGTAAGGATTTCCAAACATGGCCAACACTAGCTAGGCTTGAGCGGCTACTTGAGGTTACAGTCACAAATCGTAAGTACCCAAACATCTTAAGAATATTAATTGTATCACCTTACAACTTTAAGGTAATTGCAACCAAAAACATTAAAAAACCATACCCTTATGCAATGAAGGGTGACGACTTCGGAACTGGAACCACGGAGGAAGACCTCCAACTTGGTTACAAGTACGACTATAAAGCCATGGTTGATCGAAGGAAAAGCATGGGGCAGACCCCAAGATCCAATTTGCTGGATAAGGTAAATAAAAATCAGTCCACATTAACCTTTCGTTACTTATAAAATACGTAAATGTTTGATATCGTCCATAATTTAATGTCTTACTTTGTTTTAATCAGGGGTGCAACACTATCAACCCTACCATTAGTACTGAACAACAGAGCGTTGATAGTGAAACACAACCAGAAGATCATGGTGCTCCCCATCAGCCCCATCCTAGTGAGGTGCAGCCCAAATATGTTCCTGTGAATGAGGCCCACGACGGTAAAATGTTTATATATTAATCATATACTTAATAATTTTGTACTTATAAATTTTGACGTTTCAATGGAAGAGAATGTCATCCTTGACCTGAAGATCAGGTGAACAGGCCGGCAACCATTCCAACGGTGCCGACTAGAGGACTAGGTAAATAATTACATTGCAGAGTTTTTTTTTAATATTAATGAACTACTTCAATGATATTTAAAAATTGGCCATATAAATTCAATATTTTTTATTTTTTTAGGTGATGGCCCCTCACAACAACATCCACGCCATGGGTACGAGACCAGACGTACTCGACGTGAAAGGACTGAAACAACATCATCTGCTGAAGAGCACCAAGTAAACAAAGACATGGACATTGATGATTTGCTTAAGCATTGGAAAGCAAAAAAGAAGACTAAAAGAAATTCATGATGTCATGTAATAATTTTATAAGACAGTTATATGTACATTATATAGATGATAATATACACAAGGCTATTTCTATGGCTTGTATATATCTGTGATTGTAATTTTGTTATACACTTAATGATAATTTCAGCTTCTCTTAATGATGCAACTTCCAAAATCTTGTGACATGATATATGCAACTTTGAAAGTCTTGTGACATGTTTCATTGTGTCTCACATGACAAAGAGCATTACCATTATTTTCATTGTGTCTTTTCATTGTGTCATTTCATTGTGTCATGGACATGTGTTAAGAGATCTTAGTGATTGCCAGTCCACTTTAGAGTCCCAAAATAAATTTTAGAACCTATCTCTGATCTAGAGGTGAAGATGGCAATAACATATAAGACATTTTCATTATATGCATCCAGTTAGCATAGTTTGTGAATATGTCAACCTTTGATAACAAAGTTCTTAAACTTTATGTAATGAAGCAGGCATCCCTTTTTTACAATGTGAAATCTGGAACA
>JASDQU010309388.1:32801-44372 GCA_032191745.1 Picea mariana
TCTGCAAAAGGGGATTTGGTCCTATTACAATATCCGACATGATCAATCCACAATGGGGATTGATCCTATAAATAAAATATCAATAATAACAAGAATACTCTTTGCAGTTACATTATTTCAACAATTTAAACCCATGTGGAATGGTCTGTATATCGTATGACGTGTTCTAGAAAAAGGAGCCTATGAGTTAGAAGATTATGAAGGGAATGTGTTGGTCGAGCCCAGAAATGGGCTCTACTTGAAAAGGTATTACGCTTGAGCCTTGGCTTGGGCAGAACTCTTTGTATACTAATGTAATTTAATGTGTATACATATCTTTTCCCTTTCTTTTTTGTCTTTGGCTTGCTTATCAATTTTTTCCTTTATTGACAGATGTCAATGGAGTCTTCAGTCTACCTAGGATTCACAGATGGAGCCAATCGTCATAGCCGGAACTTGCCTTCTGCAACTTGGGTGGTTTACTCACCCGAGGGTCTACTGGTGTCTTCAAGTGGCATTTGCCTAGGGCCATCCACGAATAATGTGGTCGAATATAGCATCGTCATAGAACTTTTACGCGATGCTATCTCACATGGAATTCACTCTTTAGAAGTTCGCCTTGATTCCTAGTTAGTAGTATGTCAGTTGAATGACAGTTACTGTCTGCGTGATCCTAATTTACTCCGATGATTCCTACATGTACGTCTTTTAGAACGACAATTTGATTTTATTACATATTATCACATTCCTAGGAGTTCTAATCATGTATCTGATGCCTATGCTAATTACGTTTTAGATTGGCATTTGTCACATTAATAAAGCAAAGAAAACCATTAAATCAATGAACACATTGCAACATATAAGTAAAGTCGAAGATCCTTTTTTATATATTTCAAAAAATATGGTGTTTATATTACAAAATTGGGGCTAAAAACGTCAATACACATATGCAGTCAGTATACATATCCCATGACATCTACGCCTGTGGTGTCAGATGTGTGTCATGGTAGAAAACCACGACGTTTGTGAGATGCTGGAAAAGTCGTACCCATGCTTTAGGTACACCCACCACCTGTCATTTCATGGCTTCAGGTAGATCCTCTTCCTGAACCATTGGAATCCTCTGTGTCAAACGAGACAGGTTTCCCTGCATGTTTTGTAGGACTCTCTCCACTTCTCCCACCACCTCATCTTACCAGTTCCTCCGTCTATGTAAAAGGAATCCATCTGGCCATCGTGGACCCACATTTGCGATTACACAAATGTATAGTTAATATTTAAGCACCATCCCAAAAATATTTTTGTCTCATAATACAAAAATACAAAAAATTAAATATTTAAAAAACAATTTACCTATGTCACCGTAGGCGGCCCTTGGTGGAATTGGCATATTTGGATCTCCTCTGAAATTGATCCCTTCATAGGGATAGTCGTTCAGAGCAATGACTTGTCTCCGCCACCAGAAGAAAAAAACATCATTGTAGGTTGTTGGCACCCTACCTCCCCCCTGTCATCTCATGACCTCGATCCACCATGTGATGGATGGATCGCATGGTCCCCTAAGAAGGATATCCACTCTAGGTCCTAGGCCTGGAACCCACTCGAAAAAGAAACTACAAAGAATGGAGGCAAACCCGAAGTTCCACTTATCCCCTTGTTTTCACTCTGTCAACTGACCTTTCATATTGGTCAATAGTGAGGTACACCAGTCGTAGATAGTGGGTCTCACACACTCTATTGCGTAAAACATAAGAGACCTCGATGCTTGGTGCAACGAAGCTGAAATTGTAATCCTGGTCAATACTAGCACGATGATCTTCAGGCTGAGGTTATTTATTTCCCAGATGGGGACTTGGCTTCCCACCTTGGGAGTCCCTTCTATGCAGTGGGCATCGATATACTCTTCGATCTTCATCCCCCTCCTTGCTCCGCGTGACTTGAGGTTTATAACCTCTCCTTGGTGTGATAGACCAGTCAAAAAGTATATGTCATCTACTTCGATCATCAATGGTTTTACATCGAGGATAAATCTTTCGCTATCAGGATCCCAATAACCCACCAACATCTCCAACAACCTAACTTGGGCCCTCATTCCTTTGAGAGCCCAAAATTTGTACAAGCCACATATTTTTAGAGCCGCTTGAGCCACTGTATCTCGATCCATAGCTGCATCCACCTCCTCATGCTCTCGTTCTCTCCATTCTAGGACCATCCTGCAAAAGACATTTACGCGGCTTTCTTTGCATACAGTCGCGTATAGGGATTAATATACGCCCCTTGTGGTTCACACAGGAGTGTATACCTCATCGTATACGTGAACTAAACAAAGGCAACCCGCGTACACCGAAATTCCTAATTTACGTCTTCAAAAACTAAAAAATTGAAACCTAATTGAAAAATGTAATCCACTAAATTTGAAGAGGATGAGATGTAGAGTTACCTGATCCAGATGGTTCATGATTTCGTTTCCTGATGCTCCCCCAATCACCATTTGAATCTTGGAGGTAGTTTGTTCCAAATTGCACTATTTGGGTAAAAATCGAAATGGTATAGTAATTCTTGATTTTATTACTATTTATAAGCTATTTTTACCCACTTTATATAGTTTTATGCCATTTTTTCACCTAATGTACTAATACAAGAGTTGTTTTGAGCTAGTTTTTGTAGTTTTGACCCAGATTTCTTGTGGATTTCAATGTCATAATTGGTCGTTCATCACCACGGGAAGGTATTTTCATAACCTAGCATATAGGATAAGTATCCACTCCATTGTGCATTTGTTGCATTATCCTATAAACACCATTGTTATGCCTTAGGCACGAACCCATTTGTTGCGACACAAAACCTTCCGTCTGCTATAAGTTGTGTTACTAATAAATGGTAGAGACTTACCAAACATGGGTACCCTAGTTAGATCCTCTTTGTCATTTGGTGCCCATGCCAAGTTTTTTTCCTTTAGGACTAGGAGTCCATTATAACTTGATACATGACTTTATGATGAGCCTCATTTCTTACTCATACACATGCAGCCTTATTCTCTGTAGACTCCCAAAAACGAGTCTTAGTTAAGCTCTTTTCCGACTCGTATAAAAACCGAAAAGATTGTTGAGTGATTTGTCCTTTTCACACTCGTTAAATTGGATTTGAAAGGTCATGAGTCTTAGTTAAGCTCTTTTCTGACTCATTACCAAAAATAGAAAATATCACCGAGTGAACTTGTCTTTTTCACACTCGTAAATTGGATTTGAAAAGACTTCTATTTGGCACAAGTTTACCCCTTTTTCACACCAAGTAGACTAGAAGACATAAAAAATGATATTTTTTGGCGTCAAGTTATGATTGCATCTCATGCCCTTGCTTGCAGTATTGAGCCTTTAGCCGGTTCTCGCTTTGCATTATAAACTGTTTCCTAAGCAGTTTTGCATCCTCAACCAAGCAGATCCTTGTTTATATCCTTCACAATTTGACACTCTATACCCTGGAGGGAACATCACCCCGAGTGTCCATCTCTCACATGCATTTCCTTGCATTGAGCATAGGTACGTTCCACTACTGGAACTAGTTTTGCTTACTTGCGACACTCATTTCCTCCTCTGTATCATAGCATTCATTTTTTATTAAAAAACAAAAAAATACGGGTGAGAAGGGAGTATTATATTATAATTGGAAGCAGTCATGTCGCCTGTGAACATAGCACAAAATTATTGAGTCCTTGTGTCATCATAATTTTGGGTTTAGCATGGCCTTACGAATCTGATCCTGTTACAAAGTTTTCTTTACCGACTGGTTACTCTTCCAGTCACTATAGAGAACGTTATTGATGCCTCCTGCATCTACTAGTCACGTCATTGAGTCTATGCTGTGGGAGTCCAACATATGTCTCATTCTCTTGTTCAAAGGAAGTTTATCAACCCGTGTCGGTCGTTCCTCGTAACTCTTGACTTTGCATGTTAGGACATACCCTCAATTTGTCTCAGAATCACATGATACTATGGTCTTATCATGAACCCTGGCCCTACTTTCATCATTGGTAGGTCACCTTGAACCCAACAGTCGACATTTCATCATTGGTCGTTGATTGGGTGGTTTCCCTTGTGTTCGATGACAAGACATCTATTTCACACTTTAGGATTCGTGTTGTGTCTTGGATGCCATTATCCTAATTGGTGGTTTCCTCGCCTTTGTCATAATTTTTCATCATCGACTGCTATTCAGAGGGCATTTTTCATGTACTGCTTGCATTTGGCACACGCGAAAGACGCACAGGGTCGTTGGTTCGTGAACATGTTATTCGTCCGATCCCCACCAAATTAAATTATGAATCTTCTGCTTTGTTCCTCGTGTTGACTGATGAGAGATGCCTTAATGCTCTCCTTTCAGCGGGTCTCTTTCCATCAAATTCAACTCATTTATTCTAGATATGGGACCGAGAGTTTTATGAGTATATTGAGGCTTGTAGTCATTAGTGCCAGGTTCTCTCACCATTGACAGATGGGAATACATCAATGTCTCATGATCAATGGATTCCTAAGATGTTCGACATCGACTCCTTATTCACACTTGTAGGAATGTACTCAGTGCCTTGATACCTACTTTCATTATTGCTAGGTTGTCTCGCGTTTGTTAATGGTATACCTCAATGACCGGTAATCAAACGATGTCTCATTGTGTTCGACCTCAACTCCTTTATTCACATGATGTAGACTTGCACCTTTGGCGGATGTGTAGAAGACTTGAAGACATCACTATGCAGCCGCAACTTTCCTAAACTGTTGCTTCTTTTTCATTGGACCAACACCTATTTGACTACAGTAATCATGGGACATCAAATTATACTCCATTGTATACAACTATCTTCAATTTGGTTTTGACACTGGTTCTACTGGGCCTTGTCCATGATTATGATAGATTTTGGCATATAACCGCATTTGTATTTGCCTATTCATGGCCACAGACACATATTTGGTATATTTTCCACATGGATCTGCATTGCATTCTACCAGCAACCATGTATGTAAAGTCAAAGCAAAATGTAATGAGAAACTAGTCTTTCCAGCTGGGTTTACACCACTCCACTCTTGGGTTATTTATAATGTATTTTGGCCATCACAGATATTCCTCTGATCTCACACATTAGGGGGCATTTTTTATAGAAAGATTTGCCTCACCATAGCTATCTTGCACAGAGGGCCTTTTTCCATTTCCCTATGCAGACTTGTCATCCCCTTTTGATGAATCCAGAATTAAAAATACATATTTTTCCACATATACGTGCCATATCTACTCTACAACGTGCGTATGCACAGACTACTCCACTACAACCCATGTGCATCAGGATTTGTGCCAGAAAATACCAAAATGAAGTCGGGTTTCCATGTCACGACAGGAGATCTCTGATCCTTGACTTTCCATATACTGGAAACGTTCTGAATCGGCCCTTCAAGTTCATTTTGAAGGCTATAAGAGCACAATTCCGAGCTATGGAAAAGAGGAGAAAGAATTCAACTTTGAGAGAAAAGTTACTCTGGAGAAATTACTTCAGATTGAGTCTACATCCCTTTGTCCCTCAAGTCTGAACACAGTGTTCAACCCTCAAGCTCTTTCCCTACTGTTGAGAGAACCTCATTGTCTCTTTTCTATGAACTTGCCTATGGTGGAGGATTGAAGTGGTGGAGACCCAGTTGGAAGGAACCTGGTTTCTTGGTTTCGAACCGTGCCAACACAGAAGTCTGTAACGTTATCACTTCTGTTGATCATTTATTAATAGAAATACTCCTTTCTCGTCTAATTGGTATCGTGCAAATATATGATTATTATCCATGGGCATGTTTGTAATGTTTATTAATGGATTATGTTATCTAATGTGCTAACCCCTTTATATTATCACTATATACTTGCACTGCTTGTTTGTTGAGAACTTGTTGTAGGTATAAAGCTTTGGGTCGAAGTGCTCAACGGTGAAACATCATCAAACATTGGAACGAGGTAGGCTTCTTTCTTGTCTCGCTTGCACATTGTTTTATATAGCATATTTTGGAATTGAGTAGATTTTTGCAGTCATGCCTGTCTGTTGTGGTTCACCCTTTCCATAGAGAGTGTTTCCCTCGCAACACATTAGGGCATTTATTTGTCTTTAACATACCGTGTGGTATTTTTTTTTCTATGTACTTAATTTACAAAATTAGCGTGGGAGAATATATATATGTGTTATGAAAGTGTATTAGTGTGTCTTAAGGTTTAGGTGGACTAAAAAAATACCTCCTCTAAACATTTTTCAACTCACCTCCACTAAAAATAAAATAGTGAGAAGTGTTTTTGCTAAAACCTCCACTAAAAATGGAATAAAGAGTTTGTCCTAGAACTACTTCTACTAAAATCTCTAGTAAAAATACAATAGTGAGAAGTGCCCTCACAAGCAGTTCTTCTATTGAATCCTCTAATTGATCATTTCTTTGTAGTGATATTTAGATGTTATAATAGGCATTGTTTTAGATGTTATTAGTCCATTCGTTCGGTGAGGGACTATAGCAGCCGCCTAGTGTTCAATTATCATTGACCGAGTATTACCTCGTCAGTTTTTCTACAATAATTGGTATAATTTGGTGTATTTTGCAATGTCTTTCCTTTTTATTTCATTAAAATGATTTACTTGTATTTTTTTAATTTTAAAATATTTTTATAAATATTTAAAACTAAATTTGTTATTGTTGAGATGTGATTGATGCGACTAAATAAACCCTGGTGGTAGGCTATTTTTTCCTCATAATTATTAGGTTTTTAAATTAATTTTAAAAAGGAAAAAAAATAAATTATTCCTACACTTCCACATCTCTCAGGAATTGTTGTCGATGCTGAAGAAACACTACCACATCTCTCAGACATTGCAAGAGAAGTGCTGCAGTCGATACTTAGAAATAACCTCAAGCCAATACAATTGTTACCTCACTACTTGTTCACCGCCTCACCACCTTCTCACAACCTCAACCACTTGTTCACACCCTTGCCGCCTCCCCTACACCCTACACAATGGTTAAGATATATCATATGCATACCTACGTATACAAGGATCAAATCAAAAGTATTACTTTACCAAAGATACATCTCCTATGTTGTGCTCAACATTGGAATCCTGTGATCTAGTTTGAAGGAGTTGAAGCAAAAAACAGAACCATTTAAACCAACACACAACGACATCGCCTCTATCGTGCTCTGGACTATGTTTCTAGATGCCAATGGCTCCAGACATTACACAAAAAAATCCATTGCTTCATCTAGTCAAGGGGCCTCATGGATCCATGCTTCTTAAACTACCACTCAAGTTGGGTGATGGATCCCTCGTTAATATCAACTTCTTCAACAACCATTCAAGTTGGGTGATGGATCCCTTGTCAATCTTGGCTTCTTCAACAACCACTCAAGCTGGGTGAAGGATCCCTTGATCTTCAAGGAAAATGTTGGGCTCTGCAGATATGCCACCGTCACCTATATCTGGAAGGTGATCGATCTCACTTATTTTGTGGTTGTGAATATTTCATAGTGTTAAGGTAAATTGCAATAACAATATATTGTTATCCCACATTGTTTTTGAGTTACACCCAATAAAAAATGATTCTCACAAGATATTTAATGCCATATCTCAAGCATCAAAGAAAGTGTTCAATCTAGCTTTACTAGAAAAAAATTATGTGAATCTTACCTTGTGGGTCTCTTCCTGATGCATGCCTTCCATTTCCCTTGTCGAAGATACCTATTTATCCCTGCCAGGAATATCCTTCCATCTCTTGGTAGATGTTGTGTGTTCCACTATAGTTGGCAGAGGATTTGGAGGAGACATGTTGTAATGTAGTTTTACAACAATGTCATGTTGGAAAAATGAGGGCATTTTATTTGAGTCAATGGCATTCCTTCGCCTTTTTCTTTTTTCTCTGCTGACTGGATTTGATATCAAGGTTTAGATTCATTCCTGTAATCTGAAATGAAATTCCAGAGATGTAAGGTCAATTTATTGAAAATAAATGAGGCACTTTACAGCCTTGATCGGAGTGGGATGAATTTATTTGATGCATTTAATATGGACAATAATAGAGATCCATTTAAACTTAGTGTATTGAAATATGGATTGGGTAGATTGAAGACACACATTATCAAAAACCCATTTAAGTTAAGATCTTTTGAATTTTATGGACATTAACAAAACAATGGATTGAAAGCCACATTAAGTATAATGAATATGGAAATTAACAAAATAATGCATTGGGTATATTGATCATGGAAATTAGAGAATATACATTGAAGCCTCAAAGTTTTCACTGCTATGGATATTAACAAAACCAATTTAAACCAGGATTTGTGCAACAATGTGATGAACACATGTATTGAATTTATAGAATATGGATATTAGAAAAGGTTTAGGTAAACCAATGTTTGTGTAACAATGTATTGGGTATATTAAACCTGAACATTAACGAAAACCCATTTAAACTTGGGTTTATGAAACAATGTATTGAAAGATGCATTATCTATATTGAATAAAAACATTAGTAAAGACTCAGTAAGTCTAAGTATGATATGCACCTGACTAACCTTGAAGTTTAGATTTTATATCTTAATTCAGACAAGTGTTTTAAGAGATATACAACCTCAAATTGATAAGTCTTGCAGTGAAAATTAAACTTGGTTTAGATGGATCTAATCTATAAAAGTAAATAGGTTTCTTACCTTGCAACCTAGGGAACAAAAGCTACAAGTGTCTAAGATTTTTGTCACATGTCTGACATGTATTTATGACTCTTTTTCCAAGCCTAGGCTGAGGCCTCTGGTTGAGAAAAAACAACCCTTGTGTTGTTTATAATGTACGTCTACACGCCTGTTGATCCAGGTGGATATTTGTGGCCACCCACCTATTCCACTTGGATCCCCACCATTGCTTCTTTCAGTTTTTTCAGTTTCCACACAGTTTACTATTTTTAGCAGTTTTTCAGGTCCTGAACTTCCGAAGCCATTTTGAGGCCTTAAACGACGTTCTCTGGGAAAATGGGGAGCAACATGGATTGCAGATCAATGTTGCTCACCCAAAATTTTTATTCCTCGGATATATCTTTCTAATGAGGTATGGAACACGTCAAACAAATATCGTATGCCAAAGTTACGTCCCCAGGAAGTTGATGTACCAACTTACCCAAATGGGGCCCATAGTCTTGGCGTTTCATCTCCTAGGGTTAGGTATTTGGATGTTTAGGGTTTTCCATTGTTTCTCAATAATAATAGGCCTTTGAGCCTCATTGTAACACAGTTTAGAGGCCAGTAGCAACCACATCTCTTCTCAGAGATAAGCTACCAACACCCTAGCTAGTTGATTTCCATTATGTCTGTAAGCATTTTTCAGTCATTTGTTATTAATGAAATGAAGTCTTATTTTTGTTCCATGTCTGCATTTATGTGTATTTTTGTATCTCATTGTGTTCCTACATAAATATGGATGAGTGGTATCAGAGCAGTCTGCTCATTCTCGATCCTTCTTTGCATGTCCCCAACGAGGTCCGGGTATAAGGAGTTGGGGCTCGATCTGGTTGAACCTTTGCAAGATCAGCCTTGCAAACCCCGACGAAATCCCATGGGGGAAGAAAAGAAAGATGAGGGAGCGGGAGATCCTATCAAAATGTTGCTCAAGGAGGCCCTCGAGAAACAAAGGAATGCGATGATGGACAACTTTGCCCAGATTGTTCAATGGATTCCTGCTGGTGGCGCATCGACATCCAACAACCACTCTGGAGGCACCACTCCTTTTAAGGCACAAGTCAACTTTGACATTCCCATATTTGAGTTCCAAATAGATGTAGATGTCGTACATAGATGGTTAAATATGTTAGAATGATATTTCTCGGTTCATGAATTTTTCGATCGAGAAAGGATTATTTTTTCACTCCTCAAAGTCGCAGCCCATGTCAAGGACTGGTGGGAAACCTACTCGTAGCAATAGGGCAAAGGGGAACCCTCTCTGTTCTCGGCCACAACCACTTGGAATTCTTTCTGAGACACCATCAAGAAACAATATTATCCCATTGGGAGCCATGAGGACAAATACATACAATGGACTACGCTACGACAGCAAAGGGACCAAGATGTGCATGAGATGACAAATCTGTTTCATACCCTATGCACAAATTTGGGTATCAAATATTTAGAGAAACATTTGGTGTTAAAGTATCGCAGTTGTCTGCACATATACATTCAAGAGGAAATGGAGTTCCTCGACATCTCCTCGCTTGGTGTGGCATACAAATATGCTTCCAAGATTGAGCATAAGTTCAAACAGAAGAAGTGACACTTTGGGTCTGTGAATCAGAAGCAAGGGAAAGGTACCCCCAAACCGCAGAATAAAGGACCAAGCCAAGGTGGGGCGGCCCACAACAACCCACCAAAGCCACAAGCAAATAATAACACTATGAAGCCAAAAAAGGACACGGCGAAGTGGTGTGAGTTCCATAAGAGCTCCACTCAAAACACAAGTGAGTGTCGGGCCAAGCAGTCACTGGTAGATGAGTTGAAGGCTTCTGAATCGGATGCATGCTTCGACTCTTAATTATAACACGACAAGGGGAATTATAGAATTATAGGGGGAAGAAGATTATCGATGCAGAGCCCAACGCCACCATTACCACCATGAAGATCCAGAAGGAGGAACCAGAAGTTCCAGAGGAGGCGGAGCGTCTCTTCCATTCCAAGATGTGGGTAAATGGTTCACCATTGTTGGTTGTGGAGCATGATTATCTTCTTGATTCAAAGGTCTTTTACTTTCAGCCATGTTTATACCCCATGAAATATTTACACCCTAGAAGTATGTACACTCTTCCACACGGGGGAAAGCAGAGGGGGGGTACCCCCTCTGCGGGGTTTGGGGGCAAGTGGGCCCCCAACAGGGTTTTGGGGGTGAAGCCCCTGAAGGAAAAATTGCCTTGTAAATGTATATTGTAATTTCATTGTAAATCTGGACCGTTCATTATAAGGTCGTAGATCTAACGATAGAGATTATGTTAGGGTTTTTTTCCCTAGAAGGCAACCCTCTTTTATGAGGGAAATGTATTGTGGCTATGGTTGATGGTGAATATTGTATTCTGAGATAAGAGACTGTGAGAGAAAGAAGAGGAAGTTACAATGGGTTTGTTGTAGGTTGTATCCCTTCATATGTTGGATAATAATAAAGGAAGGACCTGGCAATTTCTCTGGTGGATGTAGCCCACACTAGGTGAACCACGTAAATCTGTGTATATATTGTATTGTGTATCTTTTTTGTTTTGTTTCCACATTTGTTTTATTTTATTTCTCCATGGTCCTGTTTTTCTAACAATTAGTATCAGAGCGAAAGGTAACTTGCAGGAAAAGAGGGTTCTTGGTTCTAGTGGGAGCAATGTCAGAAGATGGAAAGTTTAGGGTCGAGAAATTTAACGGCCAAAACTACCAGTTATGGAAGATGCAGATGGAAGACTATTTATATCAGAAGGATCTATTCCTACCATTGGGCGGAATAGCAAAGAAGATGATGGCTACGAAGGACGAAGAATGGGAGATTCTTGACAAAAAGGCTCTAGGAAC
>JASDQU010309388.1:45463-64291 GCA_032191745.1 Picea mariana
ATGAATGAGTTTGATTGATGTTAAACCAATAATCTTTATTAAAGAGAGAAACATATTTTAGTTATGCCTTTGAAACTTATCATGTGAATGATTGTGAACTTTCATATAATAGACTAGTCTTAAGTCTATTATGGTAATATTAATATTAAAATGGTAATATTAATATTAATATCAATATCAAAATTGATGCCCAAAATAATTTTTTATTTATTTTTCTAAATAAATTTTGGTCGTCACCTATGCGGCAACAACTTCTATTGATGCGACGATTTAGCAATATAAACAACAAAAAGTTGTCGTCGCATATCCGACGACAAATTTTATTGATGCGACAGTTTTGCTATATAAACAACGAAAAGTTGTCGTCACATAGGCGACAAACACTTCTATTTATGCAATGATTTTGCTATATAAACAATGAAAAGATGTCGTCGCCTATGCAACGACAATTTCTATTGATGCGACAATTTAGCTATATAAACAATGAAAAGTTGTCGTCGCCTATGCGATGACAATTTCTATTGATGCGACGCTTTAGCTATATAAACAATGAAAAGTTGTCATCGCATAAGCGATGAAAACTTCTATTGATGCGTCGGTTTAGCTATATAAACAACAAAAAGTTGTCATCGCACAGGTGATGACAACTTCTATTGATGCGACAGTTTAGCTATATAAACAATGAAAAGTTGTCGTCGCATATGTGACGACAACTTCTATTGATGCGCTGGTTTTGCTATAAAAGTTATTGTCACAATTTAGACGAAATGTTGGTTTCACATTGTTTGCCTATATTGTCGCTTTTGCAACGTTTGTTCAAGTTCGTCGAAAATCCCACGTCACATAAACCGATGTTTCAGAGACTCCAGATTCGTGGCCATATCAATGACATAACGTTGCAATAGCGTCGAAACAACCGTCGCAAAATGGCCCAAATATGCTAGTGCTTGGTTACCTCAGTCACTTATAGATATTCAATATGCTCAATAGGTGCTAATGGGAGTCTCTTGAAGTCTTATTTATACTTTCCAAGTGACTTCCTTTAGGGACTACCTTGTAACTATTTTACCCCTTTTCCTTATTCTAGGGCTGACCCACTTTTTTGTTGCAACTAAATTTTCCTTAATTAGTCAAATCATAAATACTTTGTTGCAACTACTTTACCCTTAATTATCTTCTTGTTGCAACCAATTTACCCATAAATAATTTTTTTTTCAACCACTTTGACTATGCAACCTTCTTGTTACAACTTCTTTACCCATAATTGATTTCTTGTTGCAACCACTTCGACTAGAAAACTTCTTGTTACAACTACTTTACCCATAATCAATTTCTTGTTATAACCACTTTTACTAGCAAACTTCTTGATGACTTTCTAGGAGCTTCTAGAATAATTGACTTCTTTGTTGACCTTCTAGGGGCTTCTAGAATATTCATGAGGATTTTCTAACTTTACAAAGCCATATCTCCTCAACCGTGAGGAACCAGGTGATGTACCACATATCACTGGAAATGAAACGATGTATACTATCCATCTATGATAGTATTACCTACAAATTCAGTGATCCTTATATCTTTATTCTTCATACAAACTCGATTTCTTAACCACACCTCCGGGGCTACATGTAGACTACATCAATTACACCCAACTAACTCACCATCAATCTCGATCATACAACTATCCAAAATATCTAGACCTCTCCATGGGTTGACATCAATCTTTAAGGGTTGACATCAATGACAACCAACTTTCCAAACCAATTGTCGAACATCTATTTCCCATGACCCTTTTGAGGTGTGCTTGATGTTCCAACCATAAGTCCCCATTGATATATATCTTCTTGTTGCATCTTCACTGAGAGAGTCCCCCCACACTTAGACTAAGGAAAATCATGTATCCAACACCTCCAACTATAGGTTCATGACATCCTTCAACAGGATAATGCCAAGCACAAGTATGACAACTACTTCAACAAAGCAAGGGGCGCACCAAGATTTAGACTCAACAAAAGTTTCCCCATCTCTCGAGGGAACTTGATGGAACGAGAAAAATTTATTCCTAAGGGGGGAGGAAAAATCCAGGTGGATCTTGGTGGCCATCCACCTTTTCCATTGAATCAATGGTTTTGAGCTTGTGGTTTTGATAAACTATGATATTAACCCATTTTATGGGGAATGTAATGTAATTCCATGTCCATTTGTTAATTACAACCATCATATGTACATGCCTATAACGTTAATGCACTAGATCCCATTATAATTCTGTAGTTAAGTGCGCTTGGGATGGAGTAGTACTTGGATTGGTGACCTCCTAGGAATTCCTAGTGTTTTACATGCCCATGGCATTTTGTAAACTTAGAACAATTTATCCCACATGCATCATGGGAATTATTCTCCTCTCACTCTCTCATATATAATCAAGGTGAAGGAGGTCCTTTGAACATGCAATGGAATGTGATGTAAATCTTGTTGCAAATGAAGCATAGACAACATCTCTTTCTCTTCGAAGATAAGCTACCACCATTCTAGCTAGTTTGTGTCTATAGTATTCTACTATTTTTATTTAATAGAAGTTGGGTTTCATTGTATTTTTGTGTTCTCTGCTATCATTTTGTTTGTATCTCAATTCTTTCTCAGTATAATCAAGATCATACAAGAATCAATGCATATAAATCTTATGAGCACCGATGTTCCATAAAACAAAAAGAACAAACTGATGTGTAATATTTATATGAGCACCAGTTCTTTATACAACAAACAATACGAACCGGTGCATACATAAACCCAAAAGACACTGGTGTTGCATACAACAAAAAAAGGCAGAACCAATACATAATAATTATAAGAGCACTGATGTTTTTAGATTTATGTACATAGTGACGGAGGTTACTTAAGAATGCACCAGTGTGTTTTACCAATACAAGCACTACAAAAAAACCTATACTATAACCTTCCCCCGCCCAAAACAATTTATTTATATGGAACATCTGCTAAAACCTTTGCTACGAGATGTCATCCTTATAGTGAGAGGAAAAAATTTATCGCCTAATGAACTATAGTCAAAGCTTACTTGCACAAATTAAGAAAATAAAAAATAAGAAGAAGATGCAACAAAAGAAATAATGCATTAACAAAGAAAAATTAACCGATCTAATTGAATCATGTAAGTTTTATGAGGTTAAATCCCAAACCATGGATAAAAAAACCTAATCCAGGTGGATATTGGTGGCCACCCACCTATTCCACTTGGACCCCCACCATTGCTTCTTTCAGTTTTTTCAGTTTCTGTACAATTTACTATTTTTAGCAGTTTTTCGGGTCCTGAACTTCCGGAGCTGTTTTGAGGCATTAAACGACGTTTTTTTGGGAAAACGAGGAGCAACATAGTTCATACATTGATGTTTCTCACCCAAAAGTTGTATTCCTCGGATAGATATTTCTAACGAGGTATGGAACGCGTCAAACAGAGATCGTATGCCAAAGTTACGTCCCCGGGAAGTTGATGTACCAACTTACCCAAACGGGGCCCATAGTCTTGGTGTTTCATCTCCTAGGGTTTTCAATTGTTTCTCAATAATAATAGGCCTTCGAGCCTCATTGTAACATATTTCAGAGGCCAATAGCCACCACATCTCTTCTCAGAGATAAGCTACTAGCGCCCTAGCTAGTTTATTTCCATTCTGTCTGTAAGCATATTTCGGTGATTTGTTATTAATGAAATGAAGTCTTATTTCCGCTGCATCTCTGTGTTTATGTGTATTTCTGTATTTCATTGTGTTCCTACATAAATCCAGATCAATGGTATCAGAGCAGTCTGCTCATTCTCGATCCTTCTTTGCATGTCCCCAACGAGGTTGGGGTATAAGGAGTTGGGGCTTGATCTAGTTGAACCTTTACAAGATCAGTCTCGCAAACCCCGACAACCGCCCATGGGGGAAGAAAATAAATATGAGGGATCAAGAGATACTATCAAAATGTTGCTCAAGGAGGCCCTCAAGAAACAAAGGAACGCAATGATGGACAACTTTGCCCAGATTCTTCAACGGATTCCCACTGGCGGCACATCGACATCCAATATCCACTCTGGAGGTGCCACTCCTTTTAAAGTACAAGTAAACTTTGACATTCCCATATTTGAGGGCCAAATAGATGCAGATGCCGTAGATAGATGGTTGAATATGTTAGAAGGATATTTCTTGGTTCATGACTTTTTCGACCAAGAAAGGATTATTTTCGCACTCCTCAAAGCCGTCCCCCATGTCAAGGACTGGTGGGAAACCTACTCGGAGCAACAGGGCGAGGGGGAACGCTCTCTGTTCTCGGTCACACCCACTTGGAATTCTTTCTAAGACACCATCAAGGAACAATATTATCCCGTGGGGAGCTATGAGGACAAATACATACAATGGACTACGCTGTGGCAACAAAGGGACCAAGATGTGCATGAGATGACGAATCTGTTTCATACCCTATGCACAAAGTTGGGTATCAAAGATTCAGAGAAACATTTGGTGTTAAAGTACCATAATTGTCTGCACAGATACATTTAGGAGGAAATGGAGTTCCTTGACGTCTCCTCGCTTGGTGTGGCATACCGATATGCTGCCAAAATTGAGCAGAAGTTCAAACAGAAGAAGCGAGACTTTGGGTCTATGAATCAGAAGCAAGGGAAAGGTACCCCCAAACCGTAGAACAAAGGACCAAGCGAAGGCGGGGTGGCCCAGGACAACCCGCCAAAGCCACAAGCAAAGAACAACACCATGAAGCCAAAAAAAGGACACGGGGAAGTGGTGTGAGTTTCATAAGAGCTCCACTCACAACACAAGTGAGTGTCGGGCCAAGCAGTCACTAGTAGCCGAGTTGAAGGCTTCTGAATCAGATGCATGCTCTGACTTTGAATCAGAATCCGACAAGGGGAATGACAGCGGGAAGTAGATTATCGATGCGGAGCCCAATGCCACCGTTGCCACCACGAAGATCCAGAAGGAGGAACCAGAAGATCCAGAGGAGGCAGGGCATCTCTTTCATTCCAAGATGTGGGTAAAGGGTTCCCCATTGTAGTTCATTGTCAACAGCGGGAGCCAGAAAAACCTCATCTTGGTAGAGGTTGTGAAGTGGCTGGGCTGGGAGGATCTAAAGAAAAATTCTTTTGGTCTGAATCTCAATAGAAGGCGTTCGAGGAGTTGAAGCATTGCCTCTGCTCTGCACCAGTGCTCACATTACCAGACTTGCAACAACCATTTGAGATCAAGACAGATGCCTCTGATTATGCTATTGGGGTAGTCCTTACTCAACATGGGCATCCAGTGGCATATCACAATGAGACACTTTCCGACACAGTCCGGAAGTATCCCTCTTATGACAAAGAAATGTATTCCATTGTGCAGGATTGTCGACAATGGAAGCATTACATTTTGGGAAAGGAAACGGTTATCCACAAAGACCATAGACCCCTGCAGTTCATACAGACACAAGGGAAGTTACAGAATGATTGCCATCAGAAGTGGTCCACATACCTGCAACAGTTTCATTTGAACATTAAGTACAAGAAAGGCAACACCAATAATGTTGCATACTTCCTCAGTCGACCACCCATCGTGGCGCTAACCACTGTGCTCAACTCTTATGGGCATGAGACTTCTGATTGGCTGCTTCTCTACACAAGTGATCTAGAATTTGGCCACACATACAATACACTCTTGGAGGGTAAGCAAGTTCCCAATTTTCACCTCCAGGATGCCCTGCTTTGTCACTTGGGACACCTTTGTGTTCCTTCAAGCGAGCATGCCAAGATGATTTGGGAGGTGCACTATAGTAGGGTCACTGGGCATTTCGGGGTCGAGAAAACCCTGGCAGCATTGCAAAAGTATTTCTATTGGCCGAACCTTCGACAGGATGTCGGGAAGTACATCAAGTTCTGCACTTCTTGTGCCATTGCCAAACCGACCATCAAGAAGCAAGGCCTCTATACTTCGCTTCCTACCCCCAGTCGATCTTGGGAATCCATCTCTATGGATTACATGTCGGGCCTTCCTTCTACTAAGCATGGAAATGATTGTGTTTTTGTGGTCGTCGACCGATTCTCGAAGATGTCCATTATGATGGCCTGCAAGAAGAATATCACAACAGAAGCCGCTGCTAAACTCTTCTTTGAACGAGTGTGGGTACACTTTGGGATCCCACAGTCTATCATCTCAGATCGGGATAACAGGTTCCTTAGTACATTTTTATCCAGCCTCTAGTCGATGCTGGACACCAAGCTCACCAAGTCCACAGCTTTCCATCCGCAAACTGATGGCCAGGCAGAGGTCGTCAACCGGATGATCGTACACATTCTGCACATGTACAATTCAAAGAATCCACTCACATGGGATGAGAGCCTCCCCTATGTACAACATAGCTACAAATAGGCTCTCCATAGCTCAACCAGCCACAACCCATTTCAAGTGGGCTTGGGATTCCAGCCACTATGTCCCATTGACATAGCCATGCCATTTGTGGCTACTCAGAAAGATTCAACTCATGTCCAGTGGGAGGCTGACAAGGCAAATAGCTTCATTGAGTGCATTCAACACATCCTCCAACAGGTTCATGACATTTTGGACAGAGCCAATGCTAAGTACAATCATTGACATGATCAATATCGGGTGCCACATAACTTCCAGGTGGGCGACAAAGTGTGGCTGCATTTGCAAAAGGAGCGCCTCGCTGGACCCCACCGCAAACTTCATCCACTCCAATATGGGCCATACACCCTCACCAAGGATGTAGGGGAAAATGCCTTTGAGCTCAACATTCCACCATTCCTTGGTCTGCACCCAGTGTTCAATGTGGACCTCCTTCGTCCCTACTTTCCACCTCTACTAGACACATCCGACATGATAGAAGAACTCACACCAACAGAGTTAAATCCAAACTACATGGAACAAGCCAGAACTGATCAGATCATGGATACACAGATCAAGCACACCCGACAACAAAGGATACCGCTATATCGAGTTATTAAAGCAGACCAACTCCTTCACTAAGGCAAGTGGCTCACTAGGGACCAAGTTCAACAGAAGTTTCCTCATCTCATGGAGGAACTCAACACAATGGGGACCATTGCTTCCTAAGAGGGGAGGAATTATATAGGTGGATATTGGTGGCCACCCACCTATTCCACTTGGACCCCCACCATTACTTCTTTCAGTTTTTTAGTTTCCGCACAATTTACTATTTTTAGCAGTTTTTCGGGTCTTGAACTTCCGGAGCCGTTTTGAGGCCTTAAACGACGTTTTTTGGGAAAACTTGGAGCAACATGGATTGTAGATAAATTTTGCTCACCCAAAAGTTGTAGTCATCGGATAGATATTTCTAATGAGGTATGGAACGTGTCAAATAGAGATCGTATGCCAAAGTTACGTCCCCAGGAAGTTGATGTACCAACTTACCCAAACGGGGCCCATAGTCTTGGCGTTTCATCTCCTAGGGTTAGGTATTTGGATGTTTAGGGTTTTCCATTGTTTCTCAATAATAATAGGCCTTTGAGCCTCATTGTAACACAGTTCAGAGGCCAGTATCCGCCACATCTCTTCTCAGAGATAAGCTACCAGTGCCCTAGCTAGTTTATTTCCATTCTATCTATAAGCATATTTCAATGATTTGTTATTAATGAAATGAAGTCTTATTTCCGCTGCATCTCTGTGTTTATGTGTATTTCTGTATTTCATTGTGTTCCTACATAAATCTGGATCAAAACCCTCACATACTCAATCAAAGTGGAAAAATCAAATGTCACTACTAATGATGTTTTCTCGAATGAAGAACGTATAGAAAATGAGACCAAGAAACAATTTGATGACAAGACAACATCTACAAATTCAATTACAATTGAAAACCCATCCATGGCCATTAATAAATATATATATAAGATCAAGGGTGTTAAAACACCAGTAAATAGTAAGGCATCAATTGCTTATTCTTTTATTTGAGAAGGAAACTCATACGTTGAACCTTATCATCATCATAATCACATAAGTCATCACCATATAGTTTCATGGAGAATCAAACTAGTGTGGACAGACTCTTCAACAACAAAACAGTTTTGTTTAATGCATCAAAAATTGTACCATCTCATTTCTTCGACATGAAAACATTAAGAACAAAGCATCAAGTCAAAACATTACAAGAAAGAATGAAGATGTAGCCTTTCCCAAATTACTCTTTGATTATAAAACATCTTTGAAGGGGGAGGCAATGTAACATACACAAATACATCTATAATAATAATATTATTATTAAATAACCAAAGGTCACATGTCTAAAATGCATGTATATTCAAGTATGTGACCATTCAATGCATACTTATATACACAACTTCACATGCTATTATAATCATCTCTCATATTATAACATTCAATACATTACTTTTATTTGTATGGATTCCTTTGTGTTATCCTATTTATTATGGATATTTAGATGATGAACTAGTTTGGTTCATAACCATTAATGAAATTATATGTAAGATCGAGGGTGTAAAAAAACCAGTAAATAGTAAGGCATCAATTCCTTATTCTTTTATTTGAGAAGGAAACTCATTCGTTGAACCTTATCATCATCATAATCACATAAGTCATCACCATATAGTTCCATGGAGAATCAAACTAGTGTGGACAAGCCCTTCAACAATAAGATAGTTTTGTTTAACGCATCAAAAATTGTACCATCTCATTTCTTTGACATGAAAACATTAAGAACAAAACATCAAGTCAAAACATTACAAGAANAGGGGGGGCAATGTAACATACAAAAATTCATCTGTAATAATAATAATATTATTAAATAACCAAAGTTCACATGTCTAAAATGCATGTATATTCAAGTATGCGACCATTCAATGCATACTTATATACACAACTTCACATGCTATTGTAATCATCTCTCATATTCTAACATTCAATACATTACTTTTATTTGTATGGATTCCTTTGTGTTATCCTATTTATTATGGATATTTAGATGATGAACTAGTTTGGTTCATTACAATTTGAGTATCAAGGACCAAATTTAGAGTTGCTAGATTAATTGGCTCTATGTATTCTTCCTCCATAAGCATTGATGGCTCAAATAACTTCAAGTTCTCATCATTCATGACGACATAGATGTTCGTATAGGATGGTAGGTCCAACTCAAAATAATTGCTTCCAATTTGTTGCAGGATGTTTAAAGGTTCCATATTAGTATATCTCTTCCTTGTCTCTCCTTGGAATCTCATTTTGTTGGATTGTAGTTCACAATGTCTCCAACCCATAAACTATGAGCAATTATATGTTGATCATAGCTTGTTTTATGTTTCAATGGATATTTTTACAGATGATCTTGCACCTTCTTGTAAATTTACTTTATTCTCTCAAATAATTTAAGTGTTTTCCTTGAATCATGATATGCAATCTTTATTGCTTCATTTAACTTGCAAAAAACAATGTCAAAAAGAGTTTGGAGTAAATACACCAAGCATGTCTCAAAGGAGATTGATTCATTAAGTTATGGATTGCTTTGTTACCACAATGTTGAATATAGGCTAGGTACTCCCATTTCTTCGAGCCTCTATAATTATACCCTCTTAGAATTTTATCAATGTCTTATTGACCAACTTGATATGCCCATTAGTCCATGGATGTAAGGGCGTAGATAGCTTCAATTAGACATCTATCTTCTTCCAAAGTGAAGTCAAAAAATCATTAAACAATCTGGAATCTTAATCAAAGATAATTATGGATTGCGGCAACCCAAAAGAATCCGTACAAGATCAAATATTTTTGTGTTGCTTCTTAACCTATAATGGTTTTCTTGCATGGAGTCAAATTGGAAATTTTGTTGAACTGATCTTCAATAAAAAATAATAGTCATGTCTTCTTATGGTTTTAGTCAAGCCACCAAGGAAATCCATAAATATGCTTTCCCAATGACTAGTAGTTATAGATGATGGTGCATGCGGTCCTAGTTTCTATTACATAACTTGCTTGTGATACAAAAAATACATCCTCTAATAAATCTAGAAACATTGTCTTCAATGTTTAACCAATAAACATATATTTTTTAAATTGTTGTAATTTATTGACTTTGAAATGCCAATCTACCTTTGATATGTGTGCTTCTCTAATAAGTTGAATTGGAATGCTTCCTTAGGGTATGCATAGTTTGTCTAACTTGTGCATGATTCAATCTACAAATAGATAATCAATTGTTGTTTTTTTCACAAGATTGATTATTTTGTATTAGATAATTTTGTGGCCAAGCTGTACACTAGTGGAATACAAAAACAAATAAGAAGGCCATATCTAGGTACAAAAATAATTCCATGCCATTATTTATCCAAAATTTCCTACATGATCCAACTCTTAGACTATATGAGCAGTTCTAGCATTTATACTTCCTTACAAATTGCAATAACAATACTAATTCTTGACAAAACATAATGAAATTCTAGATTGATAAAGACAAAAATAGAAATTATGCCTAGTTGTTCCCACCTAAGTCTCCATTGGCATGTCTTCATTGCACATAACCTCTTTAGTTTGGCCTATAGGGATGACCACTCCTACAATATCTTCCATATCTAGGTTAGATGCATGCGAGACCTGTGGGTCTCCACCATGAGTCCAAGATTCCAAAACTTATGCTCAGTTGTGCTCACCTAAGTCTCCACTGGCATGTCTTCATTACACATTCCCTCTTTAGTTTGGCCTATAGGGATGACCACTCCTACAATATCTTCCATGTATTGGCTAGATTGACGCGAGACCTGTGGGTCTCCACCATGAGTCCAAGAGTATAGTGTACCTATGGGGGTAATATGGGGTACCTAGGGAGGTACCCAAGGGGAATAAGAATATAAAGATGATTATGTATTGCTATGTAATGAAGGGCATCACTAGTAAATAAGGCCTATATAGTAGTGTGAACACAACTATTGTAGAAGGATTACTAGAAGGTTACTTATATAGAATGTTTTTAGGAGGTAGATAGTATTATATAAAGAAGTATGAGCAATGTAATGGGTATGGTGAATATTATTGTAATTGGAGCTTAGCTCATTAGGAGGTTTCCCCCTCGAAGAGGCAAGTGAACATGAGTGGATTCTTTCCATAAAATGATCAATTGTAAGGTGTTTCCCTACCTCAAGGGTTTTGATATTAATAAAGTGTTGAGAATTTTTATCATATTCTTGAATATATTGTATGTAATTTTCTTTTCAGTTTTGAGGTACATAACATTTGGTATCAAAGCTCTTTCTTGGGCAAAAAAGGGGCATAATTGTTTTTCTTTTTTCCAAAATTTTCAAGGGAAAAAAGGGGTGGCGCACTTCAGATTAAATTATGAAACTTTATGAGAAGAATTTGTATAAATCAGTTGGATATTTGAGTTCCTCTCATAAAAATACCCAATTAAAAAAAAATCGTCCGAAACAGAGTCTGAGAAGGAAGTTATTGGCAATTTAAAATCAATATTTTTTTCAGGGTTTTATTGGGGACAACCGCACGATTTGCAGAGTTAATATCTTTTGATAGGTTTCTCAGATTTCCATCTGACCAAAACCATTAGATAGAAGATTTTCAAAATATTGATTTGGAATATTATATGTCGTGCTTCCGATCAATATCTTCTAAGTTATAGCCATTGAAAATTTATGTTCTCAAACCCTAATGGATCTGAAAAATGGCAATATGCTAATGTTGATGAAAGAAACCTTCAAGGATTACTATGTGACTATATATTTTTCCATCAATGAAGAGTGTAACCAAGAAAGATATGCCTGGTATTATTTAGAGGATGAGTGTGATGATTGGTATATGGACAATTGTCATTTTTGGGATGTCAATTTTTTTTTCTTCTATTTGATGACTCTACTCCACCTTATGAAGAGAACATCATGGAGGGTAGTCGAAATCTGGTTATGACTATCGGTTTTCAATGTGTCTATTGTCCAATAGGAGTGTTATGTGGATGATTTATTGGATATGGATGGATTTACACATTCCCTAGTTAATAATTTGGAGCACCATTTTCAATTGGCTATTGAGTTCATGTATATGAAAAGGGGAGTCAACATGACCACTTGGACATGGAACCCAGGTTTAAAGTGGAGATTATGGGAATACTTCAACATGGTGGCTAGTACTTGTACACAAAACCTCGATTCTTTGGCTTACTTCAACATTGTGGTCAACACTTATCCATGGGACCCTGGTATATGGTTGTACTTCTGACAACACTTTTATAAGGGGGGTGGAATGTAGTGTACCTAGTGGGGTAATATGAGATACATAAGGAGGTACCTAAGGGAAATAAGAATATATATATATATAGTTATGTATTTCTATGTAATGAAGTCCATCATTAGTAAATAAGGGCTATGTAGTAGTGTGAACACAACTATTATAAGAAGGCTTACTAGAAGGTTCCTTCTCTAGAATGTTCTTAGGAGGTAGATAGTATTATATAAATAATTATAATAAATGTATTGGGTATGGTGAATATTATTGTAATTGGAGCTTAAATAATTAGTAGGTTTCCCCCTCAAAGAGGCAAGTGAACATCACTGTACTCCTTCCATAAAAGTATCAATTGCAAGGTGTTTCCGTACCTCAAGGGTTTTGATATTAATAACGTGTTGAGATAATATGTGGTGCCTAAGGATGTTTCCAAGGGGAATATGAATATATAGTTGGTTATGTATTACTATGTAATGAAGGCCATCATTAGTAAACAAGGCCTATGTAGCAGTGTGAACACAACTATTGTAGGAAGGCTTACTAGAAGCTTCCATTGTTTCTAGTAAGTGGAACCTTATAGTAAGCCTTCTTACAATAGTTATGTTCACACTGCTACATAGGCCTTATTTGCTAATGATGGCCTTCATTACATAGCAATACATAACCATTTGTCTATTATTATTCCCCTTGGGTACCTCCCTAGGTACCCCATATTACTCCCCTAGGTACACTACAAAGAGAAACTACCACGGGAAGGGTCTCTAGTTGACACAAAATCTCGAGGAGGAGGAGGATGAGTTATCTCCCAAGATATTTGTAGATACCTCATAAATCTATTAACCAATAATTTCAATTCTCCAAACTAGGCATTTAATTCTAGATAATGGATTTGGGAAATGATCACGAAAGCAAATAATTCCTTCTTAGTTTCTCTTAGATCCAACAATTGATTTGTTGTCTCCATCACATAATCATCACTGACTTGGTTCTCCACCCTTATATTTCATTCACATTCCTCTTCCCATAGAACCCATCTAGTGTTGGAGTTTTCCACCATACATTGAGCCTCTACTACTTCCTTTTCACATCTTTGGATCACATTGCATATTGCACAAGGCACACATAACACAACATCCACGGTGACAATGGAAATGATCCATAGTGATGAGGAAGGGTAGTAAGTTCCCAATTGATAGAGGTGTATTTAATAGCTAACCCAAATCCTCGCTAGCTGGGACTCCCAAAACTCATCTTCTCTGCTAACTAGATGATAGAACAAGGATGGACAAAGTAGAAGAAACCACAATATGAAAGACCATGACAAGGATAATAAGAACAAAAACGTCGAAAAATTGTAGCATATTTAACCCACACTCCATTACCTAAATACTTGGAGTATCTTTCTTAAGTTCACACAATGGAGAGGAGATAGAATGGTGTGAGGTGTGATCGAGTATTAACTTCCCATATTTTCCAAACCAAGATGGATGAATAGCATTGGAACTTGCAAATTCCTCATCATAAATATAAGAATCATGGGAAGGGTGTGAAGGTCAACCCTCACCCATTAATCATTATAAAACTAACTCCTAAATGCACTCTTATGTTGGCTTGGATGTTCGCCACTATGTTATGAGCTCATAACACCTAAGAAAAGTAAATTCTTTCAAAGCCTCAAATCAATGAGATGATCCTTTGTGTCAATTGTGAAAATATGGGATTTTGAAGGGGAATCTGTCGGTACAATGATTTGATGATGATGGAGGAATCACCTATTATTGGTGCTTTATCAATGCCTTTCTCCTTGAGGATGCTAAGGCTTCAGTAGGTTGTTAATGCCTTTGCTTCATCATTAGATGCTATCCCTAGTCCCAATGCATACTCTAGTTCTCCTTCGAGGTTAAATACGACACCCCCACCCCATCTGCCACCTTTGATAATCAATTGTTACTCTAGGATTATGACTATTTTTTTAATTGAAGGGAAGCATATGCTTCTCCAAAATCAACATCATTATCACAATGTGGCTGAAAATATTCATGGTAATCTACTCAAGTTGCATGTATGTGCTTGCGACATTTATTTTATGTGTTGGAGGGTGAGATAATCAACCAACAATATTATTAGTCACACCCTTCATATACTCGGTCAACAAATTAAATTGTTGCAATAAACCCATCTATTTGAAATTCCTCGACTACTACAACTAATAAGTTTGGGTTCATAGATATTGCATGGTTTGATAATTATAATTCATTCTCCATCAAATAATGCTTCCATTTCTCCATCACATGCACCAATGAATACATTTATTTTTCATAAGTAAAGTAATTAAGTAATATTTTCATTAATGACTTAGAATGGAAAGTTATTAGTTTCCTCTTTTTCATAAGGACTTATCCCATAACATATCATGATGTATATATTTAAATCTTGAAAGGATTTTGGAGATTAGGGAGGGTTAGGGATAGTACTTTGTAGATATTCCTATTCATTTCATGGAACACAATGTTAGCTCTTATTGTCGACATGAATTACTCAGCCCTTGATGTAAGGGCATGTGGAGGGGTTGAATTATATAAGAATTGGGCAATAAATTTTCTCAAATACTGTATTGCTCCCTTGAAGATATACACATTAATAACATTACCTATCCTTTCTCATTTCATCACAAACTCTATCTTGGCTAGGTCAATCCTCATTTTGCTGCCACCTGCTACAAATCCAAGATAGACCAAAGATTGCTTAGCAAACTCACATTTCTTCAAATTCGACTATAATTCATTATCTCAGAGGGTCTCTTAGACTCGACATTATAAATGTAAGAAATGCTCCTCCCATGTATTGTTGGAAAATAAATTATTATCCAAGTAAATAATAATAAAATAGTCAATGAAATAGCATAGTACCTTGTTCATCATTCTCATAATTTTCTTGGGTGCATTCCACAACCCAAACGTTAATACCATATATTCATGGAATACTTTCTTGGTTTTGAATGCCATACTCAATATATTCCTATTTTTTATGTATCTTCCTTTTTAATATGCACTTGGTGATATCTAGACTTTAAGTCAATCTTTTAATATCAAAATTGATTAAGCATGTTATAAATTCTAGGGGAAATATACTTATTCTTGATCATAATCTTGTTTTAATGCTTGATAGTTAATGGAAAGTCTTCAAGTCCCCTGTTTTCTTAGCCCTAAAACATTGCAAGATCCACTTGGTCTAATTATCCCTTAATCTAATAACACCTGGACATGTCTTCTAGTCTCTTTAGACTCAATCAATGAACTCCTATGAAACCCCAAGTTAGGAAAGGGTGAATTTGGACGTAGTTAAATTTTATGATCCACCTCTCTTTTGAGGTAACATTTTGGGCTCTTGGAAAACTTCCATGTAGTATATTAGTAAAACATAATTTATTCCCTTTGATTAACTATACAACCATGGTTAGAAGCCTATACTTATGGATCTTGTTTATCTATTTTCTCGATAACCATCATGATGAATATGGTGGTATTAATCTTGACCTCTTAACTTGATTATTTGAAACCAACCAATCTTTTGCTTCCCTTTGTAGCCATTTACGAACAATAGCTTTCCATATTTGATCATATTATACTTAGGCAATATTTGGAGGTATGTAATATCATGATCCCATAAATAAAGTTCATAAAAACAACCTAAAAAACATTTACTAGTACTGCATCACACTCTCTTTCATTAATGACAAGAATCGATATACCAAACTTTTACCTACATTTTTTCATGGCTTGTAATTTCATGTCTCTATGGAGCCATCCTAGTGCGTATGAATCTAGATACTTGAGGGTATTTAATCCAAATTTGCACTAATGTATCCATAATTGGTTCTTTTGACTCCTAGGGTCAAATAATGTTATGATGTTGGTCATCTTGCTATAGACCTTGATGTATACCAATTGTTCTCTCTTAGTGTTGAGTTTCTTGAACTTGTCCTCTTTCACCGGTGACTTAGGCGTATTGATGCATGCAACCTTATGATATAGCTATTACTCACATTTTATCACTTGTCCTTCCACATTGTGAAACATTTCTCTGAGGTTATTGTTGGCATAGGGGCAGACCCATGGTTCAATGCTTCAACAATGCACCAACAAAACCCTAACTACCGGCCCTTTCGACAACACCTGCAAAGAAGATGAAGTCTCACCTGAGGTAGAGGCAGGGGTGGTTGTAGGACTCATATGTATGCAACCTAGCCGGGACACATATCTGTGATTACAACATCTTAACATAACAATTAGCTGTTATCATTCATTATTATTTAGTCTTTTTTTGCAACGCAGATAAACCCTAATTACAGAGCAACGTAGTATTCGACAAGATCCAACACATTTGAGCACTAAGCACATCAACATAGATATGATCTAGCATCTTATTCACATCATTAGGCACTAAGCTATCATATTCATCTAAGCATACATCAATGCACTAAGAATTAATCATATGAACAATAAAACAACCATAATGCACAAAGAAACCACAATGCATGATATATGTGGTTCACCCCCAGCCTGGGGCTACGTCCACCAACTCTTCTTCTCTTTATTGTCTTCTGTCAATCATCTACATGTACAGAGCCACAAGATCCTACTTCGCATAGGAAAAGAGATCTGCACGCACTCTGCCAGATCCTCCTTCCCCGAGTTAGGTTACAACACAAAGCCCTACACAAGCTCTTTACATCCACTTGCAGTTAACTCTATAAGTGTCCAACACAACATGCACAAAACATTTACAATTATCACTTGCACTTAGTACAACATCACACATATGCATCTCTCCTTACATCGCCTAGACATCTATTTATACATTACAAAAGGGCCTAGACATGGGTAAACCCATGGGCCGACATCCCCATACCCATTACATAAGACCAAAACCCAAAAATCCCTAAACAAGGGGCCGATATCCCGCGATCTCCGCTTCGACTTGTGCTCTGCTTTCGATAGCCTGTTGAAGTCCCAAAATAGGTCAAACCTGACCAAGGATCTCCAAAACTTGGTCAAGGGCCAACAAGCCCCCAACACTCACCTGTGACTCGTCCGGAGTCACTCAGATTTGGGTAGCTATGCCTCAAAATCCTCGAGCTCCTTCGACCTGCTGCTTTGCCAGGGCCTCTTGCTCGACGAATTACTGAATAATTGACTCGTTCACAAGTCCTTCCAAGCATTGTTCGACTGTAGTGACTACTTGTTCCAGCTATGCTCCTCAGCCTTCAATCTCCTCAAACAGTTGGCAAGCTTCGTCCTGGACTGGTTGGAGCCTATGAGTCACTTCCATGACTTTTCTCTATATGGTGTGGACTTGCTACTGAGCAGTGCACTGTTCCTAGGATCTTTTCATCCTCTCAACTGCTGACATGAGTTTCAACTGCGCCTGTACTGTCGCTGCTTGCTGCTTTGACTCCTGGAGCTGTGACTCTAGTGTATTCAGTTCAGGGTCTTCAGTAAGTCACTCATAAGTCTGCGCACTTCTATTGCTAAGATGTTTACATTCCAAAGCTAATGCTCTGATCCTCTCAACTATGCTCCGGACAATGGATTCTCTTTGGTCTCGCACGTCCTGCGGAGTGCTTGGCACTGTTTGTAGCTCTAGGTCTGCTATTCTCTGTTGAAGATGTTGGATGGCTTCAACAAGCTACGCTACTTGATGATCCACTGGGTCTTCCTCCTTTTTCTCTAAGCCTATCACAAAGCGAAGTGCTCTGCTGACTACTTCTTTTACTCCAACCTGCTCCACGAGAAACTATTCTTTCTCTTACTGGATTTGCGCTTTCTCCTCTTCGAACTTTGTATGGAGGTTGTCCTTCTCCTATTGCGCAACTCGATGTTGCTCTATCACTTCCTCTTGTGATTGCTTCAGGGCCATTGTGGCCTATTCTTTTTCTTCCTGTGCGCGACAAAGGTGAGCTTCGATCGCATCGACTATTCTGCGAAGTTGGGTAGGCTCATCTCTCAATTCTGTTTCTTCTGATGGGGGGGGGGGCACAATAGATACTGCGCGGCTAGAGTGAAGGGTTGGTTGTACCCCTCTCAGCTCTGCTTCAATACTTTCATACATGGTTTCCTGTTTTTCTTCATTTATCTACAAAAGAACTTCTGAGGCGTATGATACAAATGTGATGATGAAGTTTAAGTCATCGAGCGTGAGCACAGTCTACAGCTTGGTCTTACTAGCTTTGGACTTCTTCCGCAATGTAGGTTTCATGGGGGAAACCTTTCTTTTGTTAGACGACTCTATGTCATCAGGGGGGTTTTGTGGCAATGTTACTTCACCTTGCTTCGGTTGATCTTATTTTCCATTGTTCTCTTCTTTATCTACTTCGTCATCACCTCCTCCTTGTTTGATCATGTTGTCATTGATGCCAATGGTTTGATTGATTGATGTCAAGTGATTGATTGATGTCAAAGGATTGATTGACTGATGATTTATGTAATATAATATGTAGTGTCCTTGATGAGAATGCATAGATGAAGATGGATCAATGAGTTGTCATTGATACATGATGAAGATGGATCGA
>JASDQU010309388.1:64391-75235 GCA_032191745.1 Picea mariana
GGAATATTTAAATGTTAAAGTATTGGAGAACTTTCTATTTATGGAAAGTGGTTAACCCTAAAATAAGGAAAATAGGTTAAGTAACCTAGAAATGGGTTAAGTGACCTAAAAATGGGTTAAGTGACCTAAAAATGGGTTAAGTGACCTAAAGGATGAAAGTATAAATAAGATAGCAATGGTCTCTTGTAGATCATCCTTTTTGTGGATCAATGGAGAGCCTCTTGTGGGAATATATTTTGGAGTATTGATGGAGAGCTTCTTGTGAGAGCTTCTTGAGCATTTTTGGTGTGGAACACTTGAGGATATTGAATATCTATAGGTGACTGAGGTAGCCAAGGATATCTAAGCCGAAATGCTGAGGAAAGTGAAGAAAAGAAGGCTGAAATGCAAGGAAGGATAAATTCTTTTGATGGTGCTTTCTAAGGTATGTTATTTACAGGTCATCTCACCATTTTCACTATAACTTTTTTTATATAATTATTCAGATCTTGAAATTGCTATGAAAGTGAGAAAACATAGACAAGTATTTGTGGCTAAAAATTCAGCTTGTGGGTCGCTGTATTTTGGGAGTTACACTCTGTGGAAAATAGGGTTTATGGCTAGTCCTGAAACTAGTCAAAATCAGGTGTTTCGGGTAAAAACGTCATAAATTCTTCATAACAGATCCAAATTCAGTGAGAACAATTGTGTTGGTTAGATTACAGTCTGTAGTATGCTTTTCAATAGTTTCATATCTATTAATTAAACATTTTGTGTGGGGCACGCTCTACAAGGTCGCTCTCTAGAATAAGCCAGAATTAAGCAAGGTATGCCATTTTTGCTATAACTCCTTTTATGAGAGGTTCCAAGTAGTGCCACTTGAAGGAATTGCATAAAACACACTGAAGAACATTGTGTATGAGTTTCAGATCTTTATTCAGTACAGGTACAAAGTTATGATTATTTCAAGTTAGGGTTGTTGACTAATCCAAAACTAGTCATGGTTGAGACAAGCAGTTGATGAGTTGGCACATACATAAGGTGTATAGATGATGATGTTGGTACATATTGATGAGTCATTGTTGATGAGTAGTTGACACATGATTGGTATATACTTGGTACATGGTTGGATGTACTTGTTTATGGTACAGGTTGATTACAGGTTGTTTGGCACAGGTTGGTGCATGGTTGATGCTCTTGTTTATGGTACAGGTTGATATCTGTTGAGGATTGTTGCCTCATCTCAGTTGGTACTAATAATGCAAGCCGAGTCTTGCATATAGAGCTGGTGCTCTTGTAGAGTTGTACTCTATTCAGTTGTTGCTGATAAACCCCAAGGATTGTAGTCCGTAATAAAAGAAAATTGTACATACATCTTGTGTTCTTTGTGCTCATTGTGGTGATGACTTGTTGATGATATATTGCTGATATATGTTGTTGATATGTGCTCACATCTAACTAGTTATAAATGAAAACAATGGGTAATGAATAAATGTTGAATGCTAATTGATGAGTTTTTGTGCAAGAGGGAAGTTTTGGGAAAAAGAGCCCCACACTCATTCACCCCCCCCTCTAAGTGTGGTAGGTGTGTCCAACACTCCTCCAAGTGATTCTGAAGCAGTTTCTTTTGATGTATTGCTCAACTACTGGACCTCTTCCATCTACTTCCTTATGCTAGTTCCAAGTGTATCATGCCCTTCACGAGTGACCACCGGGCTTCCGATTAGTTTGGGATCGAACAGTTCTGCGGGGTCAACAGGGATAATTAGATATGCAGGCCATTCCTTAGTTATTTCTTCTAGGTCCTCCTTTGTGAGTTTTTAATAACTCTGTATTACTTCTTTGTGTTTGTCTTCGCGCATAGTGATATAGATAAAATGTCTGTTTGCGTGGAACTTCACAAATGGCTTGAACTTGTGCAGGGTGTTCGACGTCATACGAGGGATAACCTCAACAACCCTCTTTAACTACAGGTAGTAGGTGTGGAACACCGCGTTTGACTACCATTATTTTCCCATGTCGCTCGAATACTAGAGCAAGGTGAAATTCACGGCTAAGGGTTCAGATGGCTCTATTTCAGGGAAGGTCACACCTTCCGGCATCTCCCAAGTTATGAATGCGATGAGGATCAACAACCAGCTAAAATGAAAATCATATCCCTGATCTTGAGCTTCGTGACAGTCTTGGTCTAACTGGTTCACTAAGTACTTTGTCCAGTTCATCTGTAGCCCTTCCACGCATTTTCCTGCGAGGTCAACAACAAACCCCATGACTTGTTTGGGTTTGTTCTTTCTTACTAGCTTACCAACATCAACTGGCAAACAACATGCATTGTGCCATTATGGATGGAGGCTACCTTGTAGCCTCACTTCCCCTTCTCCACATCGCCGTAGGTATCTGTAATCGTCTGCACCAGGGCACGGTTTATAACCTTTCCTGGGTAAAAGTCTTGTGGGTCTGGTCCCTGCGTGCTCAATCCGGTGACCCGATGGATCAACGTTGGGTCGACGATGATGCGTCTGTCTAGCCACGTATAACCGCCATGGAAGCTTGACAACAGGAGCTTAACACACGCGTTAACCTCCCGGTGCCTTTCGAAATGGGGTATCTTCATTACGTTCAGGATAGTGGACTGCGTGAGGTCCATAGTCCACGGTTGGGGGATTATCCTTGACTTCTTCCCCTTCATCCTAATAAAATACCTGTGAGGGGTGAGCATGATAAAGTTCTTGTGATCCCCTAGGTTGAAGTCGCTGATCTTTAGTGTCATGATCTTATTTGGTTGAGGCTTTCCTGTGCGTATTCCCTTCGGGAGGTATGCAGTAACCAAGGTGTAGTCGAATTCCCTGGGGACACTATCACGATTCACCGCGCTGGACATAGGCGGGATGTAGTCAGGCAGGATGGATGGGATTAACTTTGCATTTGCCAAGTCATCTCGATGCTTGGTGCATTTCTCAGTCATATCTCGTGATGGTCCAGATCCACGAGCAATCAACGGGGAGGCTTGCACTCCTCGCGTTGATGAAGCTTGAATTCCGATGGACATCACCTTCTCAGTCATAAGGTCGATTAGAAATTCTTCGACAAAATTTTCTATGACACTAATTTTGTCCGACATGCACACTCGAGATCGGATAAATCAGGTTGATGAATAAATTCTCAATGTAATGGAAGAGGCGACGAAATCTTAGTAAACACGGTGCGGTAACAATGAGTTCTGTTGTTGGCTCGGATACAATTCGCGAAAGTGTTCTTGGTGCAATAGTCGACGAAATAAGTAGACAAATATGTAACAGATCCCTCCAATGGACAACAAGCCTTCATCAATGCAGTTCTGTTCATTATGGCGTAGTCCCAACGGTCCGATGGTGATCTTTCCGATCGTAACTGTTGTTCTAACCATTCGGGAACGTCAATCTAATGGTTATAATGCCTCCAACAGTCATATCGCTCCGCCCTGGCGAAGTGCCAATTTGAGCTGCTCTGATATTCTGACGAAGTTCAAATTCTGGAGACCTTCCTTCTGCGAAGTCTTCTCTGGAACTTCTTGTAATTTCTCTAACTTTGCTTTCTTTTTGCTGAGGTTTCTAGCCTTCTTCCCTGTGATCTCTGTCTCAATATTCCTCTTTCCATTCTGATTCTTATCTCTTCTTGGCATAGTAACTTCACGCTGTTGATGGTCTTTACTAGGGTCAAGGGCAATATTTCTTCTCTGTCTGGGGTAGGTGCTCTACTCTCCTGTACAGACAGGTGTTTCAAGTCTTCTTGTGTTCTTTCAACTTCAACATCCAAGTTTCTGGTTTTGAACAACTTCAACTTGTTCTCCTGTTCTTCAATCAAGTGCGTTATCCTCCTAGTCATGAAATCTTTTAATTCTTTCGTTTTCTGTTCTAGAGCTTCCTCTTCTTTTCTTTGGGTATGATCTTTCTCAATCTAGGGTTTTCCTAGTAACATAGAAAATGGGGCGCTGTTCTCAATAAATTTAACAACCTCAAATTCTTCCTCTGTCAAAGTTACACGAGCACTCATAGAGGTTTGGGTAAGTCTTCCACACAGGGTTATCAACTTTCCTCTAAATAATCCTATTTCTCCAAGTGAAGGAATCATAACAGGCTTTCCTAAAATTTCCCAGGTTCTTTCTGTCATAATATTCACCTGTGTTTCCTCATCCAGAACACAGTCTATGTCAAAGTCTTCTATTCTTTTTTCTATGCACTCTTTTTCTTTGAAGATTTATGATAAGTTGATATATCTATGATCATTTAGGGTTTCTTTCATTTGTAGTAATACAATCTCTCATTCTTTCTGGGGTTCTGCCATGGTCTCAGTTTCTTGTCCTTCCTTTGGGTTTTCTTGTCTCATATTCATTCTTTCAACCTTAGCAATAAGTCTAGGGCAATCAAGAACTTCATGGTCCATAGATTTACAACAAAGATAACCGGGTCTTCTACCAGGGCATTCCTTAGAAAGATGTCCCGGTCTTCTGCAACTGTAACAAAGAGTTAATCCTCTCTTTCTCTTAAATGATCCTCAACCTTTCTTGTACTGCGCACTAGGATCATAGTATCTAACCTGCAAAAAATTCTTCCTAGGATACTGCATCCATTTGTTAGTCCAAACATTCTTTCTATGCATAGGAATAACATATCTTTCATTATTTCTATCAGATCTACTCATATCAAACCTTCTTTCATCTAATTGTGCCCTAATTTCCAGACTAGGACAAAATTTATCAAACATACCTAGATCAATACTTTTGAAACAAAAATTTCCACTTATCTCACCTTTAACAAAGTACAAAGCTTTCAGATCTTACCTCTTTAATAAAAAATTTCACTTTACCTTTATCAGAGCACAATGCTTTCAGATCTTACCTCTTTTCTTCAGATCTGCCTCCTCTCTTAGTACAGAGCTTCGTAAGTCAAGTAGAGTATTGTGCACTAAAGCAACAGATATATTCACAAAGCTTTCTTTATTTTCCTCAGTTCCCAACAATCACAGTTTCAGGTCCTGGCAACGAAACCATTTATTGGCACAGGGGTAGACCTAGGGTTCAACGCTTCAACAACACACCAACAAAACCCTAACTACCATCCCTTTTGGCAACACCTGCGAAGCAGATGAAGTCTCACCCAAGGTAGAGGCAGGGGTGGTTGCAGGATTCAGATGTTTGCAACCTAGCAAGGACACAGATCTGTGATTACAACACATTAACAGAGCACTTAGCAATTATCGTTCATTAGTATTTAGTCTTTGTTCGCAACGCAGATAAACCCTAATTTCAGAGAAACACAATATTCGACAAGATCCAACAAATTCGAGCACTAATCACATCAACATAAATCTGTTCTAGCATCTTATTCACATCATTAGGCACTAAGATATCATGTTCATCTAAGCATGCATCATTGCACTAAGCATTAATCATATGAACAATAAAACAACCATAATGCACAAATAAACCACAACGCAGGATATACGTAGTTCACCCCCAACCTGGTGTTACGTCCACCAACTCTTCTTCTCTTTATTGTCTTCTGTCAATAATCTACATGTACAGAGCCACAATATCCTACTCCACATAGGACATGAGATCTGCGCACACTTTGCCAGATCCTCCTTCCCCAAGTTAGGTTAAAACACAAAGCCCTATACAAGCTCTTTATTTCCACTTGCACTTAGCTCTACAAGTGTCCAACATAGCATGCACAAAGCATTTACAATTATCACTTGCACTTAGCACAACATCACACAGATGCATCTCTCCTTACATCGCCTAGACATCTATTTATACATTACAAAAGGGCCTAGACATGGGTAAACCCATGGGCCGACATCCCCATACCTGTTACATAAGCCCAAAACCCAAAAAGCCCTCAATAAGGGGCCGAGATCCCGCGATCTCCTTCGACAGCCTGTCGAAGTCCCAAAATTGGTCAAATCTGACCAAGGATCTCCAAAACTTTGTCAAGGGCCAACACTTATCTTTTGATTCTTCAAATGTAATTATGTATGTAATTTCCAACATATTTCCTCAATGTGTCCCTTGACACCATAATAGTTAAAATGGCCCTTGTTTTTCCCTTACATTGAGCAATATTGGTAGTCTTGTTATTCATTTATGTTCAAGGAATTATGCCATCGAGCATTATTTGTGGGTTTATCCCTTTCTCCAATCTATGTTAGTTTCTCATTTTTGGATTTAATGAATATATCCTTCTTACATTCAACATCAAGTTTCCTTACCTCAAAGAGAGCTAATCCCTTTCTAATGTATCTATGTAAACCTCCTTTATATTTCATCAACATCTATTGATCATCAATATCAAGGTCTAGCAATGTGGCTTGTTATAAATTCAATGGTATATCGATGGACATTCTATCATCTACTTTGGTAGAAATATTGATATTTAATCAGTCGATGCACCTTATATCCAAATGAGAGAACTCATAATATTTTAAATTAATCCCAATAAATTGGTGAGGGTTTATTTTGTTAATTTATGCCTTAAATATAACTTCCAACCATAATAATGCATGACCAATCATCTTAAAGTGATCAAAGTATATCTTTTATTCTTACATATATCCCGGGATACTGAAGTATACTTCCAATTATCTGAACTAGTCGTTGAGTTTTTTAGCATCAACGTGTCCATCATAGGTTGGTATATCAAGCTTAGCTTATCATTTGAAAGGAATGATAGAAGGTACACAAATGGTTACCTTTGTTTTAGGACTTTAGGTTCTTACCTTTGATGTCCTCCTTGTTTATTTTCTTCTTCGTGCTCATGATATTTTGAGTGTTCCTCTTCATTTTTGGACATCATTACCAAAAATTGATTCATCATCTCCATCAATATAACAAATACTTGGTTGCAACCAAGTAAATGTAAATTATGGGTCCTCTTTGTCTTTTCTTCACGAGTCCCTAGCATATTTGGATGTGTACTCCTTTTCATCATTGGTTGAAGTGGCTCTCCACCCTTCTCATACTCACTTCTACAAGCTTTCCTTCTAAGTAATTTTGAAACTTGGACCACACATTCGATATATGGACCACTCTTGTGAGGTTGTGCTAGTGGAAGGTGGGAACAAAACTCGTTTTCTTAAAATGTACTATATAAGTTTATTTTTTAGGTGAACAGTCCTTCTCGAAAGAGGAGTACTATTGTATTTTTGCAAAGGCTCTCAAAATGATTGTAAAGGCTTTCAAAATGAAGGTGAAGTCCTCAATATAGTATTCTAAACACATAGCCTTACAATACACATGCATCCAAGCTACCCAAGACTTCCCTTCCTGAAGTTCTTTATTGCTAAAAAAATAAATAATACAAGCTTCAAATCTAATGAGAGGATTTTTACTTTTTAGGGTTTAGGTATTTTTTATTATTTTGTTGATATGTGTGTTTTCAAAAAAATAAGTAACACAACCTTTAAAGAGAAAGTGAAATTAACAAAGGAACTCACAGAGCAACTACTTTTTTTTAATAACATTTTTTGTCTATGTTAGTTTTTTCAATCTTCAGTTGCAAAATAAACCAACTGCGAGAAAGTAAATGCAAAAATCTAGTAAGAATAAAAAAACAAAAACTTGAAAATGATAGCTGAAGAGGCTCTAGAAATTTGTTAGCTTCTCGAAAATGCTCTAGATGGAGTACAATATCAAATTACAATAGTTTGGAAAACCAAAATGAGGTTTAAATCAATCAAACCAAAATTACTACAAGACTTTAAGAATATAAAATCTTGGAAAGCAAGCAAACGTTTTGTTTAAGTGTTTCTAAAACTGCATAGAGACAAATCCATAGGCTTAAACTCTCATTAGGGCATTTATGAAACCACAAACATGTTATAACCATTCACTCCACTGGAGAACATTATAGCTCATGAGTATAATTTTTTTTTAAGAAAGACTTATCTCAAATTGATTAATAAATGAAATATGCACAAGTATAATGGATTACCAAGAAAACCTTGCAAGCGACAACTCAATACCCAAACATCATAGTTCCTATACATCAATCAAGAGACTACAAATTTCACCCAATAAAGGAACAAAATGAGCAAGCTTCTTGTGATCACAAGCAATCATAAAGTTTTACAAATTGAACATCAAACATTAAATAGTAACTTCACAAAAAAAATCTCATAAAAGTCTTAGTAATTAAGCAAATAATAAGTATTGCTCCCCTTATCTTTACTTAAGCAAATGATAATCATTGATCCTCTTCTCTTCTTTGCAAAAATAAAATTTAGAACATTTTGAGCATTTATAGAACTACCTTATACATAAACAAATAAATAATAAAACATAAGGTCACTTTTGAGAAAGATGAGGGTCAAGACTTTTATTTTTTCATTTTTACTAAGTTAAGGCACTCTGGACCAACCTTGAAATGAGACACATGATTCCAACATCTCTAAGCCATGAACATTTTTAAGTCCACATTACACATTGATTTTCAACTCCTCTTGTGCTGAGAAACTAACTTAGTTAGATTTGAGACCAAAACAATTTGTACTGCCATAAATCCTAAAAGTGGAAAATATTTACCTCATGTGATATTAACCTTATGCTAAATGTTAATTGCTTTAAATGTTTTGAAAACATGAAGCATCCAAACTAATATAACATCAAAAGAGAGATAACAAGTGTCACATGTCCATTCATGTTATTATCATCCAATATTATCCTTTCAACATATCCATTCAAAAAATGATATATCAACTAAAATAACAGTTATATATCAACAAATAAAACATGAAGCATCTAAACTAATATAACATCAAAAGAGGCATAACAAGTGTCACATGTCCATTCATGTTATTATCATCCAATACTATCCTTTCAACATATCCATTCAAAAAATGATATATCAACTGGGATAACAAGTGTCACATGTCCATTCATGTTATTATCATCCAATACTATCCTTTCAACATATCCATTCAAAAAATGATATATCAACTAAAATAACAGTTATATATCAACTAAAATAACATTTTTGAGAAAATAAAAAAAGAGATAACATGTGTCGCATGTCCATTCATGTTATTATCATCCAATATTATCCTTTCAACATATCCATTCAAAAAATGATATATCAACTAAAATAACACTAATTAGAAAAAGACTAGAAAAAACAAATGCAAGAAACAACCATTATGCTATTACATTGAAAAACATCATCATTGCAACATGACTAGAACTAACAACATACATATAAATGTGCATAAAAAAACATGATGTCCCATCTATATACCCAACAAAACATTCACACCATACAAAACTGAAAACTACAAGTCTGCAATACCCAAGAAAATATTACATAGCTCATAATATATTTACTCACTTAAAAGTCATTTATCTATCGCCCTTAGGCACCATCAAAGTTATATAACAATAATCCTCCTCCCATGCTTATTAGTCCCTACCTTTGGCTAGGGACTATAGCTTTCGCTAGGAGGTCAACTATAGTTGACCACTTATTACTTGGTCTATTCTAGTATCTTTTTTTTTACAATAACGGTTATGAGGATTTATATTACTATCTGGCAAATAGCCTGCCAGTGGCCTTACAATCCGAGCTTGTTAGGCTGTTGTTCTTGATATTCTTGGACAACGGTATTGCACATCCAAAAATCCAGAGCGAGGGCATCTGGGGGATATCTCCCTTTACAAAATTCCTAGTCTTAACAGACTGATTTACATAGGTACTATAGATAGAGGGCCATAACCGGGCTAACTTAAACTGACAAGCTGGCAGAACTAAAAGGAACAGAGCAACAACTGAGCAAACTTCAACCAAGCGGACATAGGGGAGAATCAAACTTCGACCTTTGGAGGCTTGCCGAGGCCTTTGCTGAGGTCCTCTACCTTCTTTTCCAACGCAACCAACCTCTTCCCAAGCTCCCCTGAGCTGACTGCGATGTCTTTCATGTTCGTCAGATGATCCTCCTAGATTTCTTCTCAGAGTTCTTTGAGCTCTTTGTTCAGCATGTCCCAGTGGTCGTTTCCTAGCTTCTGTAACCTGCACTGCTTTGTTTCTGTAGCCTACACAATTCGGCGAAGTTCGTCCAGGTCCGACTAGATCATCACGAGTCTTGCTCCTATGGTCAGATCCTCTCCTCCTCCTTCTCTTGCGCCTGATCCTGAGGCCATCTCCTTGGCTTCCTGCTTGAGCGGACTGAGCAACTGCCTTCTTTGCAGAGCGAGCGACCCTCTTTGACTTCCTAGAATCAAGGGTAATTGATATGCAGATAGTGGGCCGGGACTGCCTAAAATAGGCCTCTGGTAAAGCCCAAATATTCTGGCACCTGGGATGCTTACCTGTAGCCGCCGACTGAAAGATCTTTAAGATTGAGAAATGGAAGATGATAAATTTGGTGCAGGAGGTAATCTCTGCGATCCTCTTTGCCTTGGAATCCTGACAAGCCCCGATCAAGCTAGGGATGATGGGATTGGGTCTGCCAGTTTCTAGAGTACTCCTTTTATGGGATTGGGTAGAATTTTTCTTCCCCATTTATTCTTGTCTCCCCCTGCTCAAGGAGGTGCCTCGGTTAGCTTCGTCATCTGCCAGATGGTTTCTTTCCCTGAGGACGTGATAGAAATGGATATGGTCATAGTCCTTTGTTCTGATGAGGATTCTTGAGTACAACTGAGCTAGTGTAACATTATTCGACTGTTTCTTCTTTGCCAGGGAATGGATGACTATTCTGGAGTCCCCTATTACCACCAAATTAGTAACTGAAAGTCTACTGGCTTGTCCAAGGCCTTGCCAGAGAGCTAAGTATTCGATAGAGTTGTTGGAGAGCTGGCCAAGTCCCCATGCAAAGGACAGGATAAGCTTACCATCAGG
>JASDQU010309388.1:75285-85641 GCA_032191745.1 Picea mariana
AAACAATGGGTAATGAATAAATGTTGAATGCTAATTGATGAGTTTTTGTGCAAGAGGGAAGTTTTTGGAAAAAGAGCCCCGCACTCATTCACCCCCCCTCTAAGTGTGGTAGGTGTGTCCAACAAGAAGCTGAGCCAAAAACAAGATCAAAGAGGCCGAGGCAGAAGTCAGCCAAAAGGAAAATCAATTACCCAGGATAAAAATCAGAAACCCAAGGAGGACTGGAAGAAACCTCATACTAGAAATGAGAGAGGTGGAAGCTCACAGCGAGGGAAATACACTGAACAGAGAGCGCAGCATACCGAACATAAAGGAGAGTATGCTGATAACAACATTTTTCCTCGTACTAGAGGTAGAGGAAGAGGAAGAGGTGGAGTAATAGCATGCTTCACATGCGGAAAGGCTGGACACAAGTCTTATGAGTGTTCAGATAAAAAGAAAGAAGGTGGAGAGACTCGCATCGTCGAAGCACAGAGGAAAAATATTGAGGCAGAAAATGTTGAAGGTGGAAGATCGCTGATGATGCGAAAAGATCTTTTGACACCAGAGAAAGAGGTGGAGAGTTCAGTCCAAAGAAATAGACTTTTTCGGACTGCATGCAAGACCAAGGATAGGGTATGCAAGGTCATTGTGGACAGTGATAGCACAGATGACCTCATTTCTACAGAGATGGTAGAAAAGCTGGAGCTGGAGACGATTGAACATCCAAGACCATACATAGTTTCATGGCTACAAAAAGGACATCAAGTAACTATCACTAAACAGTGTTTAGTTGAATTTAAGATAGGAGGATATAATGATAAGATAATCTGTGATGCTATTCCCATGGATGTTTGTCATCTATTGCTAGGTAGACCGTGGCAATATGATAGGAATGTGATTCATGATGGGAGAATGAACACATACACCCTAGAGAAGAATAAGAGGACTCACATGTTGATTCCAATCAAAGATAAGGAGGTGAAACCTGAAGTAAGCAACATTTTACTCCTCATGAGTGGGAAGGAACTTCTTACAGAGGTTAAGAAGGAGGATCCACAATTCATTGTGGTCAGGAAGCCTAGAATTGTTTTAACCAGCACAAGGGTAGATGATTTACCATAAGAGGTTCAGGAACTGTTGGAAGAGTTCGCTGATATAGTCGTGGACGAACTACCTCGTTCATTGCCACCGATCAGAAGTGTGAGTCATCATATTGAGCTCATACCAGGAGCTAGTTTGCCAAACAAATCCGCATACAAATTAATGCCGCAGGAGAATGAAGAGGTCAAAAGACAAGTCCAGGATTTGTTGGACAAAGGTTTGTTCAGGGAAAGCTTGAGTCTGTGTGTTGTTCCAACAATACTCAGTCCGAAGAAAGACGGAGGCTAGAGGATGTGTACTAACTCGAGGGCGATTAAAAACATAACCATCAGGTATAGATTTCCATTGCCAATGATGGATTATCTGATGGATTTCTTGAGTGGAGCAAAAAAAATTTCGAAGATTGATTTGAAGAGTGGTTATCATCAGATTCGTATAAGAGAAGGTGATGAATGGAAGACAGCATTCAAAACAAATGAAGGGTTATACAAATGGTTTGTCATGTCGTTTGGTTTAACAAACGCACTGAGTACCTTCATGAGGTTGATGAACGAAGTCCTAAGGGAGTTCATCGAAAAATTTGTTATCGTATATCTTGATGATATAATGATTTTCAGTAAAACAGAAGCTGAACATCTGAAACATTTGGTTACAGTAATGAAAAGGTTACAGTAGGAGAAGTTGTTGATAAACATGAAGACGGAGCTCATTTATTTGGGGTTTGTTATTTCTGCAGATAAGTTGAGGATGGATCCAGATAAAGTGGAGGTGATCAAGAATTGGCCATCACCGAAGAGTATATTTGAGGTGAGACGTTTTCACGGATTGGCTAGTTTCTACCAGAAGTTCATCAGGAATTTCAGTGGAATTAGTGCATCAATGATGGATACAGTGAAGAAGAGACATAAATATTTTCACTGGACAGAAGAAGCTGAGAAGAGTTTTAATTTGTTAAAAAGGAAGATCACGGAACAACCCATTCTGGTGTTGTCATATTTCCAAAAGACATTTCAAGTGAAATGCGATGCAAGTGGGTTTGCAATAGGGGCAGTCTTGAGTCAAGATGACAGGCCGATAGCATACTTCATCGAGAATCTGAAAGAAGCAAAGATGAAATACTCCACTTATGATAAGGATTTCTATGCTATTATTAAGGCATTGAAGAAATGGAGACATTACTTGATTCCTAAGGAATTTGTCTTATACAGTGATAATCATGCATTGCAATTGTGACTCAATGGGAGAAGTTGAATCAAAGACATGTAAAATGGGTTGAATATATGCAAAATTTCACTTTTGTGATTAAACATATTTCTGGTACTGCTAACAAAGTTGTTGATGCTTTGAGCAGGAAGTGTTTGCTACTGCAGGAGTTCAGGGTCAAAACGTTGGGTTTTGATGATCTCAGGGACATGTACAGGGATGATCCAGATTTTAAAGAGGCGTACGAAGTAGCTGAGAATCCAATTCTCAAGGATAGAAGCTAGTGGGTAGAGTACATGATCCAGGAAGGATTACTGTTTAAAGGTAATCATCTTTGTATTCCAAAATGCTCCAAGAGGGAGAATTTCATGAAGGAGAAACATAGTGGAGGATTGGTCGGACATTTCGGTCATGACAAGACATTCGCAAAGTTGAATGAGTCATATTTTTGGCCAGGAATGCGAGCAGACGTCAAGAGATTCGTAGACAGATGCAGAATTTGTCATCATTCCAAAGGGAAGAGACAGAATGCAGGGTTTTATCAACCATTACCCATACCTGAGAAGCCGTGGGATGAGGTTAGCATGGATTTCATATTGGGGTTGCCAAGGACACAAAGAGGGTTTGACTCAATCTTTGTGGTGGTGGATAGATTTTCCAAGATGGCACACTTCATTCCATGTCAGAAAACTAGTGACGCAACTCACATTGCGAATCTGTTTTTCAAAGAAGTCATTCAACTTCACAGCTTACCAAGGAGCATAGTTTCGGATCGAGACACTAAGTTTGTAGGACATTTTTGGAGGACCTTATGGAAGAAGATGGGAACTAACTTATCATTTAGTTTGGATTATCACCCTCAGATAGATGGACAGACAGAAGTGGTGAACAGAAGTCTGGGAGACTTGCTGAGAAGCTTGGTGATAGAACATCACAGCCAGTGGGACAACATATTACCACAGATGGAATTTTCTTATAACGACTCAATTAACAGAAGCACGGGGAAGAGTCCATTTCAAATTGTCTATGGCATGCAGCGGAGAGGAATTTCTGAGCTGAGAGATTCAGAACAGACTGCGATTAGGAGCGCTAGGGTAGAAGATTTCGCAGAGGCGATGAAGGAACTTCATAGCTAGGTGAAGGAGCGATTGCAGAGTTCGAGCCAGGAATATAAGTGGATAGCAGATCAGCACCGAAGAAAACTTCAATTTGAAGTTGACGATTTGATCCTCTCACATTTGAGAAAGGAAAGGTTCCCAAGAGGAACATATAATAAACTAAAAATGAAGAAAATTGGACCATGTAAGGTCTTGAAGAGATCTGGGGCGAATGCTTATGAGATTGAATTACCCGATGGGATCGAAATTTATCCGATATTCAATATCTCATATTTGTACCCATATAAAGTTGAGGAAGTAGAAGCAGGAAATGAACAACCAAAGGTTCAGTGGAAAAAACAAATGTCAGTTGCAGAAAATCCACGGATGGAGCACATACTGGACAAAAGGGTTAGCAAGAAGACCAGGCAAAAGCAATACTTTGAGTATTTGGTCAAGTGGAAGGGCCATCCAGTTGAAGATGCCAATTAGGAGAATGAAGCAGAGATCCAGAGGCATGGACAGACCGTGCATGAGCTCATGGACAGGAGCCCATGAAAATTTTCAAGCAAGGGAGTATGATACAGGAGCATCTCAAGCAAGCCAACGGGGAGATAAAAAGACAGCTAGAAAAGTGCCCAGCGAAAATTTTGAAAATGCCTTAAAACATTAATGAAGTCATCAAGTGGAGGCACACTTGTAAAATGTAAATGGACCTTGAGTGATCCTCTCTCGTCCGTAGTAGGTAGAAGGCATTTATAATAGTTAATGCAAGTAGATAGAATTTAATGCGTAGATTAGACAGTTTAGAATGAAAGGGGGAAATGGAATATAGACACCCTCATTGTGTATTGTAACATAGAGAGAGAGATTTATGCCAATTGAGAGCATAGAGCATAGAAGAGAAGAAGCAGAGAGTTGTGTAGATGAATTCCATGTATAGAAGTTCTGGATTAATACAAAAAGGTTTTTATTCAGACTCATGGTGTTCAAATATTCTCTGTGTATGCATTTTGAATGTTATGCTCATGAATGCTTTACTCTTTCTGTCATGCAATTTCTTTTATGCCATGTATGAATGATTTCTTGTTGAATGTTTGAAATCTGAGAGGAAGAGTAAGAAATGAGTTTCAATTGTTTCTTTGTCTGAGTGAGTAAAATTTCTGCAAGGAGTGCAGTGGAGTTTGTCCGCAAGGAGTGCGTTGACAGAAGTCAGAGTACATCTCTAAAATATCAGGAGAGATAACAATTGTTCTCATTTTCACAGAAGTGCAGTTAGGCACAGGAGCCATGCAAGGTGTGTGCAGGCTGAGTAGAGTTTCAGGTTTTGTAACCTGAATGACTTGTTGAGAGACTGTTGTTGTAGGTGTGCGCAGAGTCAAAGGGAGTTCAACACTTGAAGGTGTTTGAAGGTCTGCCGCAAGAAGTGTGAGTAGGAGTTTTCTAAAAGACTCGAAGTCGTGGAAAAGTTCAGAAGGATTTGAACCTTCGAAGGGGTCGAAGGGAGGCAAGAGGCCAAGTACCTTGAAAAATTGAAGGAAGGCGTAGCGACGTCGTGTCGTAGTGGGACAAGTTCCACGGAGAGAGATATTTTGTTTAGTTTGTGCCGAAGTTCTCAAGGGAAGAGACAGACGGTTGGAATTCTCTGTGGAGATTTCACAAAGTCCCGTGAGCCGTCAGATCTCGTAGAAGAGCAGGGGAGTTACAGCGAGTGTTTTCGAGGGGTTCAAGCTAGGAGAAGTAGAGCCATTGGATTTACCTGTGGATTTCTATTTCGGGGTTTCGTGAGTTGAAATCCTGAAATCTTTGCATCAGGACTCGCAAAATCACGAATTGCGAAGTCCGGAAGGGCCGAAAGGAGTGTGTGGGCCATAGGAATCGGCGACGGACAGGTGGCGCACTACCGACAGAGAAGTCAATTTTGTTGACCATTTCGGGGTTTAGTGGGGTGAAGTCCTGAAATCTTCGCATCAAGATTCATGAAATCGCGAAGTCTGAAATCCCGATGGAATGAAGAGCTGTTGAAAAGTCAACCTTGCAAATGCATCGGAGTTTCAAAAATTCGGGTTTCGGGGGTCTAAGAAACAAGGTGCTTGACCACCGGATTCGTGAAATCGTGAAGTCCGATCTCCCGAAGTATAAAGGGGAAATTTCTCGAAGTTATTTGTGGGTGCAGATTTCCCAAAAGGGAAATAGAAGAGCCAATTGTTGAGAGCTCTTTGGGCCAGTGGAAGAGGTAAGATCCTGTGTATGTGGACTTCCGACCTGCGGGTTGGGAGGGCTACCTCAACTCACTTAACACTTAGTTTATTTTTCTAATCCATCGTGTTCGCAGGTTCACAGACTCATCTCCTCACTTCCCTCAACCTCCCATACCCATAAACCTTCCATACTCTAACTCCAATGTCTGGGTATTACCCTCCTACATCACCATATATCACCTTTGCTCCCCTCATTTCTCCCCCTCCCTAACTACCCACTCCTACCCCCTCTCGTTCACTTTTCCCACTTAATCCGTATACTTAAACTATATTTTAATTTCATATACAAATTCTTAGCCAACGAAATGTTTCCATTTTCCAACCAATTATTTCATTACACATGGCAGCACGCTATTCATTACATATGGCATCCAATAAGAATGCTACACATGGCACTTAATTATTGGAGACATGTGGAAACACACAACTTGTGACATATGGAAGATTATTATTGGTGGCATGTGCCAGATTATTGACCTACCACAAAATGACATGTGGTTCACTGATTCATGTTGATGTGGATGGTGAATCATCAATGACTGGGCATGGGTGGAAGAATATTGGTCTTACAAAATATTGATTTTTTAATTAATCTCCTAAGGGGTCAACCTATTAATCTCCATAGTTTCCTTTTAATTCTTATTAAGTGTATATTCCATTTTTTAATATATGCACTAAATACTTTTAAAATACCATACATGTGGGATAAAAATTATGAAGAAACTTTGAATTTCTAATCGAGGGTGAAATTCAATCCAAGGGCCAAGATTTCCCCATCAAATTCAATGAACAATTGTTGAGTCACGATTGTACATGTTTCAATGGCTGAACTTGGCCATTTCTTTCCCATAGATTAAAAGAACAGTCGGCTTCTTTTTTTATGGATCTGCTTGACAGCTCAACTTCACGAGGCCATATATTGAGATTCGGGAATCGGATTTGGAAAAAAATTATATCGTTGGAAAGATAAGACTATTATTATCACATATAAATTGGTCTACATGGTTTAAAGGTTGGATATCCCATCCATAAAATTAAAACATAGTCCCCCTTTTAAAACAAAAATTAATTATATTTTTGAAAATAAAAGTTTATATAAAAAAAATTATTAAAGACGGAAAAGGACCCATTTGAAATATGAGGATGTTAATGATGTGAAATCATTAAAAACAATGAAATGAGGAATTAATTAAAGTGAATGTTTCAAGAAGAAGATTGTACGATAAATTCAAGAAGGGAAAATCCCTAACTACTCAAGTAGTTAGAAGATCTTATTTTTAAAAGAGAAGAAGAGACTTTATCAAGGGTTCCATATTCAGAGGGGTAGGGGAAAGGATAGAAGATTAGAACAAGAAGGGATCGGCCATGAAAATACATCCAAGCTTCTTATCAAAAAAGAGATAGCTCCATCTTCTCCATTCCTTTTCTTCTTCTACATTGATTTATCATGGCCTTATGTTTGTATTTCTGAGGCAAGCATGGGGTTGAGTCTCCAGTGTTCTTTCTTGTATTATTCAAAGACATTTTTTATGTGATCATGGAGCATTTACAGCTATGAATGTGACTATCAAATATTTTGTAATGAAAAATATATTTCATGAATAAAACTCCACAAAGAATTACTTTGGGGCATGACTTCAATGATGTTTCAGATCTTGGGATTTCTAAGGGTGAGATGTTTGAAGTATGATTATCAAATTCTCTTATGTTTTAACTAAAATATTCTCTTAAAATTCTTTGATATGATCAGAACTATTCTTTCCTTTTTCTTGTCAGAAGACATGGATCTATTATCTATTCATATGTGATTAAGAGGGTTGTATATATATGATGTTGAGCACAAATATATTCTGATGTTGAAGCCTTCCTTCAATATTTTCTTATTATAAAGAAACTTCTTGTGGCACATAAAGATCAGATCAAGTTATTGAAGAATTTTTTTATGTATAAACCCAAGCAATAAAGATATGGGGTTTCTTGTTTATCATTCTCCCTAATCCAAGATATTCAAGACATATCTTTTATCCAAAGAGGAGTACCACCTCTATAAAAATGAAAGGGGATTCGTATCCTCATGGGGTTGTTGTTTCGGTCTTAATAGACTCAAACATAAACACCTTTGTACTGGATGGATATGTACTCTCCTCAACTTTTGGAGCCTCCTACTCCTCATCATCTGTTGTGGTTTCTTTGGACATCTTGAAAACCAAATCCTCCTCAAACCTGACATCCCAACTAACCTCAATGTATCGTTGTCCTGAGAGGTAGATCTGATAGGCCTTCAAAGTCTCATTGTATCCCAAAAACATTCCCTTCTTCCTGGAAGAATCTAATTTTGTCCCCTTCTCCTTGGGGACGTGAATGTAAAATGGACAACCAAATATCCTTAAATGTCTTATCTTCAGTTTCACTCTAGTGAATGCTTCCTCGGGAATATTTTCTTTCAAGATTCGATGAGGACTCTTGTTCTGAAAATAGATTGTTGTGTTACATGCTTCTTCCCAAAGCATCATGGGTAGATCCTAATCATGTAACATTTCCCTAGAAACCTCCACGATGGTTCGATTATTTCTTTATGCAACCCCATTTTGTTGTGGGTCAAAAGGCACTGTCAACTCCCTCTTAATCCATGTCTCCTTACAGAAGTCACTAAACTTACTGGAGGTATATCCACCCTTCTTGTATGACCTCAATACCTTGATTTTCTTCCTAGTATGATTCTCCACCAGAGCCCTGAACACCCTGAATCAAATGAAGACCTAAAATCCATGTTCTCTTTGAATAATCATCAATGAAGGTCACACAATACAAATAATCGCTCGAGGATGGAACTGACATTGGTATACATACATATAAATGTACTAGGTCCAGGATCTCTTTGGACCTATTATCACTGCTTGGAAAGGTAGCCTTGGCATTCTTGCTAAGTGCACAACCCATGCATACAACCTAGTGCTCTGCTCCAAACTCTAGAAGACCTATAATCATCCTCCTATGCCAAAGCTCACATAGACTATCATTGTCATGTACCAGGGCTTGAGTTGGTTGACTAGTCAACCTATAAATATTGCCATCACAAGTACCAATTACCTCTGTTGAGTCAAGACTCAATCCCTTTGGCCAAGAAAGAACCTTTCCATCAACAACTGTCATTTCATACCCTTTGTCCTACATGGAAAATATAAAAAGAAAGTTCTTCTTCAGTCTAGGTACATACAACACATCACGCATCCTAAGAGGATTTTTGGACTTCAATTGAAACGAATTTGTTCTAACTCCCTCAACTACATACTCGGTATTGTCACCAAGTTCCACATACAATCGTGAGTTCTCCTCTATTTGATTGGTGATTGATTCATGTGATCCTGTCATATGACGAGAAACTCCATTATCCGCCAACCAAGTCTCCATAGTGACCTGCCCAAAACAAAATCCGCAACAACAAATTTGCAGCAAATGTGTCTCAAGAGATGACTCCCTCTCTTGCTTCAAGGCCTCAACTTTGAAAATATGTCAATTTTTTATACAACTAATTTCAAATCTGAAAATTACTTCCAAGTGATCAAAACAGTAAACCCTAATTGTTATCACTAAACAATTTTACACTGAAATTTTGACAGAAAATTACAATAGCGGAAATAACAAGATCGTAGATAAATTACCCATGCACTTGAGATACAAAATTTTATGCTCTATAAATTGTCAAATTCATAAATTTCTGAGGGAAAAAAACATCCCTCCGAGCAATCATAAATTCACCAAAACTAAGGACAAGAACAGTCCTATGAAAAACCACAAAATTGGAAAATTTTTGGAAACCCTTATCACTTGCAAACATGTTGACGTCACCCTGCTACATTATTAACGTCACTTTGATGTACACACCTGTCACACATGCATTTTTGTCACATGTACGCCATGTTTAACCTGTTCACACATGTGGTTATGTTCACACATGCGGCACTTTTTCGCAATTGTACGGTTCAGTACAATATGCACATGTGGTTCATACAGTCCATACCACACATGTGGATTCTCCTTCTCAGTAGTTGTCTCCTCCTTCCACACGTACAACCTTTGTTTCCTCACATGTGTGATCTCCCTTCAAAGAACAAAAAATAAAAAATCCAAAAACCCTAGGCCAGATTACCTAGGTGCTGTTAATGTTTATGCCATTATTATAGTTCTTTGCATTTCATAAGATAAGAGCATAATAAGAACAAGATCACTGAGAAATACACATCCACAATAGACACAGCATTTATTCTGGGAAACCCTCTAGGGGAAGAAAACCNATGCGCCACCCTTCTTCTCCTCTCACCAACTTGAAATAGCAACTTGACTCATAATAGAATGAGAAAGTGAAGTGTGTGTTAGAAGTGAGGCGCTAGCCTCTTATTTATATTAATCTGGCACGTGTGAAGAGTCACCATCTGGCAGGGCCGACCTCTCACACTGGGTGGGTAAATCCACCTTTAATTAAATCTGGCCCTTTCAATATAACTGTTGGGGCCGACTTCTTAAACTGCACATTGTAATTGTCTGATGACCAATCCACAAAAGGGGATTTGGTCCTTATACAATTACCAACTTCATTAATCCTCAATGGGGATTAATCTAATAATAAAAATAATAATAATGACATGATTAATCCACAATGGGGATTTAATCCAATAACAAAATAATAAGAATGCTCTTCGCAGTTACATTAT
>JASDQU010309388.1:108084-123331 GCA_032191745.1 Picea mariana
CAATGATGAATTACAATATCAATCTTGATTATTCTTTTTTCTAAATCTTCTTCTCATGGACATGCACTTTCTGTTTCTGGTTTCTCCTTCAATGCAACATCTACTTATTTCCATTAGTGGCTTATTGATTATGGGTCATATTATCATGCGACTAAAGATAAATCCATTTTTTTTTTCTCTTAATGAATGTAACACCAAACAAAAATTTGTTGGTGATGATAGATCTCTTAATATTGTAGGGTCTGAAACAATTTAGGTAGATAATTGTCATTTCAATTATTTATTGTGTTCCAAGTCTTTCCTGCAACCTTCTATCCGTATAGCGGATCACTCATTCAGGGGAAGGTAAAAAAAGAGATTTTTCACCTCACGAAGTTGTAATCAAGGATTTAAAAGATCCTAAGCATGTTATAGAAATTGAAATTATTGATGATATTACTAGGTTGTACAAATTTGACAACTTTGGGTTATCATATTTTTTATCAGTTTTTTTAATCATAGTGATGAATTGAGAAATTTTTGGCATGAATAGTTTGGTCATCTAAACTATCGCTCATTGCAACAACTATGTAATCGGAGGACAAACACCTTCCGTATTCCAATACAAGACAACACATGTATTCCAACAAAGGACAAACACCTTCAATAACCACTCACATAACTAGATCAATTATTAATGCACCGATGCTTTTACGTGGTAAAACCCCTATGGGGCAACATCAATGACCCCAGCCAAAGCGACCACTTGGAGCAATTTATTAATGATAAAGAAAAATATTTACAAGAGAGTTTCTCATAATTGATTATCAACAAATGACTCTCCATGCTATTTAAATAGAGATCATGGACCAATCGGGTGCTAAGCCACAACTCAATGTAGCCGCTAAGATCGAGGAGAATACGAACCATCATAGCACTCTATGTCGGGAACATATCATGACCATCATATTACCTAATTGCAAATGCATACTAATGCATATTAAAGAAACACACTTTTACCTAACGACACATTAGACCAAGTTGATCTTAAATAACTCCTAAGTGTAGATATATTAACATCCCCCCTTAAGAACAACTTGGAATAGGATTGAAGGATTTACAAAGGAAACACAATAGGAGAAGTTAGAAGGCATTAGAGCCTATCCCCCTTTAATGACAACTTCTTGAACTCCTAACATAGATCGAAGTTTAGAAAACTTTGCTTTTGTAAGAGACTTTGTGAAACTGTCTGCAACTTGATCTTCTATAGGGAAAAAGAGCACTTCAATAACTCAATCATGAACGATATTTTTGATGAAGTGAATGTGTAACTCGATGTGTTTGTTGCACCGATGTTGAAATGAATATTTGGCGAGATTGATGGGAGTATGATTGTCACACCAGAGGGTTGTCAGATGCTACTGTTGGAATCCAAAATCTAAAAGAATCTGTCGAGGCCACAAGGAATCATGACTTGCATTAAATGCTTCTCGGTACTTTGCTTATGCTAAAGAAATCACAATAACTTGTTGTTTCTTATAGACCCAAGTGACAAGTCCTGAACCAAGGCTGAAAACATAACCTGCAATAGAATTTCGATCATCAGGGTCATCGACTCAATCTGAATTAGTAAAACCAACCAATAAAGTGTTGATGTTTTTTTTTAGCATTGAGAGGTATTCCCACTAGTGGCCTTGGTGTCGGACATGTGGGAATATTCTTTGGCACCATATTACTATTTCATTTTGATGAAAACACCATTGGGATAAGGATAGGGCCTCATGGGCTTGTTGATAGGCTTTGTGGGCTTGTGTTGGGGTTTCACACCCACAAAGAGGAATACACTATTCTAGTTAATTTTTGAGTTTAGTGGAGGGATTCTTAGAGCAAGCTAAGGGCTTCTAAAATCACATTGGAATTCTACAAAGTGAGAGGAGGGGATTGTGACATCTCATCATGACATTATGAAGTTATCATGAGTTAACACTTGTGCTAGGAGGCATGGAAATTTTAGCAAGAAGATTTCTGCACCTAGGTAATCTGGCCTAGGGTTTTTGGACATTTTATTTTTTGTTCTTTGAAGGGAGATCACACATGTGAGGAAACAAAGGTTGTACGTGTGGAAGGAGGAGACAACTACTGAGAAGGAGAATCCACATGTGTGGTATGGACTGTATGAACCACATGTGCAGATTGTACTGAACTGTACAACTGCGAAAAAGGGCCGCACGTGTGAACATAACCACATGTGTGAACAGGTTAAACATGGCGTACATGTGACAAAACTGCACGCATGACAGGTCTATACATCAAAGTGACGTTAATAATGTAGCAGGGTGACGTCAACATGTTTGCAAGTGATAAGGGTTTCCAAAATTTTTCTGATTTTGTGGTTTTTCAGAGGACTATTCTTGTCCTTAGTTTTGGTGAATTTATGATTGCTCGGAGGGATGTTTTTTTCCCTCAGAAATTTATGAATTTGAAAATTTACAAAGCATAAAATTTTGTGTCTCAAGTGCATGGGTAATTTATCTATGATCTTGTTATTTCCGCTATTGTAATTTTCTGTCAAAATTTCAGTGTAAAATTGTTTAGTGATAACAATTAGGGTTTACTGTTTTGATCACTTGGAAGTAATTTTCAGATTTGAAATTAGTTGTATAAAAAATTGACATATTTTCGGAGCTGAGGCCTTGAAGCAAGAGAGGGAGTCATCTCTTGATACACATTTGCTGCAAATTTGTTGTTGCAGATTTTGTTCTGGGCAGGTCACTATGGAGACTTGGTTGGCGGATAATGGAGCTTCTTGTCATATGACAGGATCACATGAATCAATCACCAATCAAATAGAGGAGAACTCACGATTGTAGGTGGAACTTGGTGACAATACCAAGTATGCAGTTGAGGGAGTTAGAACGAATTCGTTTCAATTGAAGTCCAAAAAGCCTCTTAGGATGCGTGATGTGTTGTATGTACCTAGACTGAAGAAGAACTTGCTTTCTATCTTTTCCATGTAGGACAAAGGGTATGGAATCACAGTTGTTGATGGAAAGGTTCTTTCTTGGCCAAAGGGATTGAGTCTTGAATCAACAGAGGTAATTGGTACTTGTGATGGCAATATTTATAGGTTGACTGGTCAACCAACTCAAGCCCTGGTACATGACAATGATAGTCTATGTGAGATTTGGCATAGGAGGATGATTATAGGTCTTCCAGAGTTTGGAGCAAAGCACTAGGTTGTATGCATGGGTTGTGCACTTAGCAAGAATGCCAAGGCTACCTTTCCAAGCAGTGATAATAGGTCCAAAGAGATCCTGGACCTAGTACATTTATATGTATGTATACCAATGTCAGTTCCATCCTCGAGCAATTATTTGTATTGTGTGACCTTCATTGATTATTATTCAAAGAGAACATGGATCTTCTTCATGAAGACCAAGGATGAGGTCTTCATTTGATTCAGGGTGTTCAGGGCTCTAGTGGAGAATCATACTAGGAAGAAAATCAAGGTATTGAGGTCATACAAGAAGGGTGGATATACCTCTAGTAAGTTTAGTGACTTATGTAAGGAGACATGGATTAAGAGGGAGTTGACAGTGCCTTTCGACCCACAACAAAATGGGGTTGCATAAAGAAAGAATCGAACCATCGTGGAGGTTTCTAGGGAAATGTTACATGATTAGGATCTACCCATGATGCTTTGGGAAGAAGCATGTAACACAACAATCTATTTTCAGAACAAGAGTCCTCATCAAATCTTGGAAGAAAAGATTCCCGAGGAAGCATTCACCAGAGTGAAACTGAAGATAAGACATTTAAGGATATTTGGTTGTCCATTTTACATTCACGTCCCCAAGGAGAAGAGGACAAAATTAGACTCCTCCAGGAAGAAGGGAATGTTTTTGGGATACAATGAGACTTTGAAGGCCTATCAGATATACCTCTCAGGACAACGATACATTGAGGTTAGTTGGGATGTCAGGTTTGAGGAGGATTTGGTTTTCAAGATGTCCGAAGAAACCACAACAGATGATGAGAAGTAGGAGGCTTCAAAAGTTGAGGAGAGTACATATACATCCAGTACAAAGGTGTTTATGTTTGAGTTTGTTAAGGTGTTTATGTTTGAGTATATAAAATTAAAATATAGTTTAAGTATACGGATTAAGTGGGAAAAGTGAACGAGAGGGGGTAGAAGTGGGTAGTTAGGGAGGGGGAGAAATGAGGGGAGAAAAGGTGATATATGGTGATGTAGGAGGGTAATACCCAGACATTGGAGTTAGAGTATGGAAGGTTTATGGGTATGGGAGGTTGAGGGAAGTGAGGAGATGAGTCTGTGAACCTGCGAACACGATGGATTAGAAAAATAAACTAAGTGTTAAGTGAGTTGACGCAGCCCTCCCAATCCGCAGGTCGGAAGTCCACGTACATAGGATCTTTCCTCTTCCACTGGCTCAAAGAGCTCTAAACAATTGGCTCTTCTATTTCCCTTTTGGGAAATCTGCACCCACAAATAACTTCAAGAAATTTCTCCCTTTATACTTCGGGAGATCGGACTTTGCGATTTCGCGAATCTGGTGGTCAAGCACCTTGTTTCTTAGACCCCCGAAACCCAAATTTCCGAAACTCCGATGCGTTCGCAAGGTTGAATTTTCAACAGCTCTTCATTCCATTGGTATTTTGGACTTCGCTATTTCGTGAATCCTGATGCGAAGATTTCGGGACTTCACCCCACGAAACCCTGAAATGGTCAACGAAATTGACTTCTCTGTCGGTAGTGCGCCACCTGTCCACCCTGCCGATTCCTATGACCCACACGCTCCTTTCGGCCCTTCGGGACTTCGCACTTCGTGATTTCGCGAGTCCTGATGCAAAGATTTCGGGACTTCAACTCATGAAACCCCGAAATAGAAATCCACGGGTAAATCCAACGACTCTACTTCTTCTGAGCTTGAACCCCTTGAAAACACTCACCGTAACTCCCCTTCTCTTCTGCGAGATCTGATGGCTCACGGGACTTCGCGGATTCTCCATAGAGAATTCCAACCGTCTGTCTCTTCCCTTGAGAACTTCGACACAAAATAAACAAAGTATCTCTCTCCGTGGAACTTGTCCCATTGCGACACGACGTCGCTACGCCTTCCTTCAATTTTCCAAGGTACTTGGCCTCTTGCCTCCCTTCGACTCCTTCGAAGGTTCAAATCCTTTTGAACTTTTCCACGACTTCGAGTCTTTTAGAAAAATCCTGCTCACATTCCTTGCGGTAGACCTTCAAACACCTTCAAGTGTTGAACTCCCTTCGACTTTGCGCACACCTACAACAATAGTCTCTCAACAAGTCATTCAGGTTACAAAACCTGAAACTCTACTCAGCCCGCGCACACCTTGCACGACTCCTGTGCCTAACTGCACTTCTATGAAAATGAGAACAATTGTTATCTCTCCTGAGCTTTCAGATATGTACTCTGACTTATGTCAACGCACTCCTTGCGGACAAACTCCACTGCACTCCTTGCAGGAATTTTACTCACTCAGACAGAGAAACAATTGAAACTCATTTCTTACTCTTCCTCTTAGATTTCAAACATTCAACAATAAATCATTCATACATGGCATAAAAGCAATTGCATGACAGAAAGAGTAAAGCATTCATGAGCATAACATTCAAAATGCATACACAGAGAATATTTGAACACCATGAGTCTGAATCAAAACCTTTTTGTATTAATCCAGAACTTCTGTACATGGAATTCGTCTACACAACTCTCTGCTTCTTCTCTTCTATGCTCTATGCTCTCAATTGGCATAAATCTCTCTCTCTCTCTCTCTCTCTCTATGTTACAATACACAATGAGGGTGTCTATATTCCGTTTCCCTCTTTCATTCTAAACTGTCTAATCTACGCATTAAATTCTATCTACTTGCATTAACTATTATAAATGCCTTCTACCTACCATGGACGAGAGCGGATCGCTCAAGGTCCATTTACATTTTACAAGTGTGCCTCCACTTGATGACTTCATTAATGTTTCAAGACATTTTCAAAATTTTCACTGGGCACTTTTCCAGCTGTCTTTTTATCTCCGCGCTGGCTCGCTTGAGATGCTCCTGCATCACACTCCCTTGCTTGAAAATTTTCATGGGCTCCTATCCATGAGCTCACGCACGGTCTGTCCATGCCTCTGGATCTCTACTTCGTTCTCCCAACTGACATATTCAACTGGATGACCCTTCCACTTGACCAAATACTCAAAGTATTGCTTTCGCCTGGTCTTCTTGCTAACCCTTTTGTCCAGTATGCGCTCCATCCGTGGATTTTCTGCAACTGGCATTTGTTTTCGCCATTGAACCTCTGGTTGTTCATTTCCCGCTTCTTCTTCCTCAACTTTATATGGGTACAAATCTGAGATATTGAATATCGGAGAAATTCTGATCCCATCGGGTAATTCAATCTCATAAGCATTCGCCCCAGATCTCTTCAAGACCTTACATGGTCCAATTTTCTTCATTTTCAGTTTATTATATGTTCCTCTCGAGAACCTTTCCTTTCTCAAATGTGCGAGGATCAAATCATAAACTTCAAATTGAAGCTATCTTCGGTGCTGATATGATTTCCACTTATATTCCTGGCTTGAACTCTGCAATCACTCCTTCACCTGGCTATGAAGTTCCTTCATTGCCTCTGCGAAATCTTCTGCACTAGCGCTCCTAATCACAGTCCGTTCTGAATCTCTCAGCTCAGAAATTCCTCTCGGCTACATGCCATAGACAATTTGAAATGGACTCTGCCCCGTGCTTCTGTTAATTGAGTCGTTATAAGCAAATTCCGCCTGTGGTAATATGTTGTCCCACTGGCTATGGTGTTCTATCACCAAGCTTCTCAGCAAGTCTCCCAGACTTCTGTTCACCACTTCTGTCTGTCCATCTGTCTGAGGGTGATAAGCCGAACTAAATGATAAGTTAGTTCCCAACTTCTTCCATAAGGTCCTCCAAAAATGTCCTACGAACTTAGTGTCTCGATCTGAAACTATGCTCCTTGGTAAGCCGTGAAGTCGAATGACTTCTTTGAAAAACAGATTCACAATGTGAGTTGCGTCACTGGTTTTCTGACATGGAATGAAGTGTGCCATCTTGGAAAATCTATCCACCACCACAAAGATTGAGTCAAACCCTCTTTGTGTCCTTGGCAACCCCAATATGAAATCCATGCTGACTACATCCCACGACTTCTCAGGTATGGGTCATGGTTGATAAAACCCCACATTCTGTCTCTTCCCTTTGGAATGCTGACAAATTTTGCATCTGTCTACGAATATCTTGACGTCTGCTCGCATTCCTGGACAAAAATATGACTCATTCAACTCTGTGAACGTCTTGTCATGACCGAAATGTCTGACTAATCCTCCACTGTATTTCTCCTTCAACAAGTTCTCCCTCATGGAGCATTTTGGAATACAAAGCTGATTACCTTTAAACAATAATCCTTCCTGGATCATGTACTCTACCCACTAGCTTCTATCCCTGAGAATTGGATTCTCAGCTGCTTCGTACGCCTCTTTAAAATATGGATCATCCCTGTACATGTCCCTGAGATCATCAAAACCCAACATTTTGACCCTGAACTCCTGCAGTAGCAAACACTTCCTGCTCAAAGCATCAACAACTTTGTTAGCAGTACCATAAATATGTTTAATCACAAAAGTGAAATTTTGCATATATTCAACCCATTTTACATGTCTTTGATTCAACTTCTCCTGTTGAGTCACAATTGCAATGCATGATTATCACTGTATAAGACAAATTCCTTGGGAATCAAGTAATGTTTCTATTTCTTCAATGCCTGAATAATAGCATAGAACTCCTTATCATAAGTGGAGTATTTCATCTTTGCTTCGTTCATCTTCTCGCTGAAGTATGCTATCGGCCTGTCATATTGACTCAAGACTGCCCCTATTGCAAACCCACTTGCATCGCATTTCACTTGAAATGTCTTTTGGAAATCTGACAACACCAGAATGGGTTGTTCCGTGATCTTCCTTTTTAACAAATTAAAACTCTTCTCAGCTTCTTCTGTCCAGTGAAAATATTTATGTCTCTTCTTCACTGTATCCATCATTGATGCACTAATTCCACTGAAATTCCTGATGAACTTTCGGTAGAAACTAGCCAATCCGTGAAAACTTCTCACCTCAAATATACTCTTCGGTGATGGCCAATTCTTGATCACCTCCACTTTATCTGGATCCATCCTCAACTTATCTGCAGAAATAACGAACCCCAAATAAATGAGCTTCGTCTTCATGTTTATCAACAACTTCTCCTACTGTAACCTTTTCATTACTGTAACCAAATGTTTCAGATGTTCAGCTTCTGTTTTATTGAAAATCAGTATATCATCAAGATATACGATAACAAATTTTCGATGAACTCCCTTAGGACTTCGTTCATCAACCTCATGAAGGTACTCGGCGTGTTTGTTAAACCAAATGACATGACAAGCCATTCGTATAACCTGTCATTTGTTTTGAATGCTATCTTCCATTCATCACCTTCTCTCATACGAATCTGACGATAACCACTCTTCAAATCAATCTTCATTTTTTTTTTGCTCCACTCAAGCAATCCATCAGATCATCCATCCTTGGCAATGGAAATCTGTACCTGATGGTTATCTTGTTAATCTCCCTCGATTCAGTACACATCCTCCAGCCTCCGTCTTTCTTCGGACTGAGTACTGTTGGAACAACACACGGACTCAAGCTTTCTCTGACCAAACCTTTGTCCAAAAAATCCTAGACTTGTCTTTTGACCTCTTCATTCTCCTGCGGCGTCAATATGTACGCGGATTTGTTTGGAAAACTGGCTCCTGGTATGAGATCAATATGATGACTCACACTTCTAATCGGTGGCAACGAATGAGGTAGTTCGTCCACTATTATATCAACGAACTCTTCCAGCAATTCCTGAACCTCTTCTCGTAAATCATCTACCCTTGTGCTGGTTAAAACAATTCTAGGCTTCCTCACCACAATGAATTGTGGATCCTCTTTCTTCTTAACCTCTTTAAGAAGTTCCTTCCCACTCATGAGAAGTACAATGTTTCTTACTTCAGGTTTCACCTCCTTATCTTTGATTGGAAGCAACATGTGTGTCCTCCCATTCTTCTCTAGGGTGTATGTGTTCATTCTCCCATCATGAATCACATTCCTATCATATTGCCATGGTCTACCCAACAATAGAGGAAAAACATCCATGGGAATAACATCACAAAGTATCTTATCATTATATCCTCCTAACTTAAATTCAACTAAACAATGTTTAGTGACATTTACTTGATGTCCTTTTTGTAGCCATGAAACTTTGTATGGGCTTGGATGTTCAATCGTCTCCAGCTCCAGCTTTTCTACCATCTCTGTAGAAACGAGGTTATTTGTGCTATCACTGTCCACAATGACCTTGCATACCCTATCATTGGTCTTGCATGCACTCCGAAAAAGTCTATTTATTTGGACTGAACTCTCCACCTCTTTCTCTGGTGTCAAAAGAGCTTTTTGCATCATCAACGATCTTCCGCCTTCAACATCTTCTGCCTCAATATTTTGCCTTTGTGCTTCGGCGATGTGAGTCTCTCCACCTTATTTCTTTTTATCTGGACACTCATAAGACTTGTGTCCAGCCTTTCCGCATGTGAAGCATGTTATTACTCCACCTCTTCCTCTTCCTCTACCTCTAGTACGAGGAAAAATGTTGTTATCAACATACTCTCCTTTCTGTTCGGTATGCTGTGCTCTCTGTTCAACGTATTTCCCTCGCTGTGAGCTTCCACCTCTCTCAGTTATAGTCTGAGGTTTCTTCCAGTCCTCCTTGGGTTTCTGATTTTTATCCTGGGCAACCGATTTGCCTTTTGGCCGACTTCTGCCTCGGCCTCTTTGACCTTGTTTTTGGCTCAGCTTCTCTTCCACCTTTAGAGCCATATGATAAGCGTCTTCCACCGTTCGGATGGTCATCATGCTCATCTCATCCTGAATGTCATATCTCAGGCCATTCATGAACCTGACAACTTTTTCATCATCGCTTTCTCGATGACCTGCCCTAATGTTCAGCGTGTAGAATTCTTCAGTATATTCTTTCACTGTCATCAGTTTCTGTCTTAAGTTTTGCATTCTTCGAAACAGAGTAATAGGGTAATCTCTGGGGATGAATTTCGCCTTCATCTTCGTGATCATCCTATCCCAACTCTTGATCTTCTTCTTGCCTTTGCAACGTCTGTCATCTTGTAGTTCATCCCACCACAATGTTGCATGTCCTTTCAATCTTGTCACAACATGTTTGACCTTCTTGTCCTCTTCGACATCTTCATAGTCAAAATATGTGTCTAGAGATCTAATCCAGTCTAGAAGATCCTCTGCATCCATATTTCCCTCATAAACTGGAATGTCCATCTTCTCTCTTGCACCCATTCTTGCAATAGCCCTAATCAGGCGTTCGTTTGCTGCATCTTCGGCTGCAACTTCTTATCCTTCATGTTCAGCTTCATTGTCACTTTCGAAATCACTAAGATCCTCAGTACCGACTGTGCACCTCTGTGCTGTCTCCATGTCTTCAAGTCTGGTGCGTAGATCACGCATCTCTCTCTCCATGGTTGGATTAGGCATCTGCCTACCCCTTCTTCTCGACATTTCCCTATCCTCTGGTGGATCGGGTGTTTTCCTGTCCCTTCTTCTCGGCGGCATGGGGAATTCTCCTTTTCCCTACTACAGAAAGCAAAGAAACCTTTCTGCGCTCTGATACCAAACCTGACGCAACCCTCCCAACCCGCAGGTCAGAAGTCCACGTACACAGGATCTTTCCTCTTCCACTGGCCCAAAGAACTCTCAACAATTGGCTCTTCTATTTCCCTTTCGGGAAATCTACACCCACAAATAACTTCGAGAAATTTCCCCCTTTATACTTTGGGAGATCGGACTTCGCGATTTTGCGAATCCGGCGGTCAAGCACCTTGTTTCTTAGACCCCCGAAACCCGAATTTCTGAAACGCCGATGCGTTCGCAAGGTTGACTTTTCAACAACTCTTCATTCCATCGGGATTTCGGACTTCACGATTTCACGAATCTTGATGCGAAGATTTTGGGACTTCACCCCACGAAACCCTGAAATGGTCAACGAAATTGATTTCTCTGTCGGTAGTGCGCCACTTGTCCGCCCTGTCAATTTCTATGGCCCACACGCTCCTTTCGGCCCTTCGGGACTTCGCACTTCGTGATTTCACGAGTCCTGATGCAAAGATTTCGGGACTTCAACTCACGAAACCCCGAAACAAAAATCCACAGGTAAATCCAACGACTCTACTTCTCCTGAGCTTGAACCCCTCGAAAACACTCACCGTAACTCCCCTACTCTTTTGCGAGATCTGACGGCTCACAAGACTTCGCGAATTCTCCATTGAGAATTCCAACCGTCCGTCTCTTCCCTTGAGAACTTCGGCACAAACTAAACAAAGTATCTCTCTCCGTGGAACTTGTCCCACTGTGGCACGACGTGGCTATGCCTTCCTTCAATTTTTCAAGGTACTTGGCCTCTTGCCTCCCTTCGACCCCTTCGAAGGTTCAAATCCTTCTGAACTTTTCCACGAATTCGAGTCTTTTAGAAAACTCCTGCTCGCATTCCTTGCGGCAGACCTTCAAACACCTTCAAGTGTTGAACTCCCTTCGACTCTGTGCACACCTACAACAACAGTCTCTCAACAAATCATTCAGGTTACAAAATCTGAAACTCTACTTAGCCTGTGCACACCTTGCACGGCTCCTGTGCCTAACTGCACTTCTGTGAAAATGAGAACAATTGTTATCTCTCCTGAGCTTTCAGAGATGTACTCTGACTTCTGTCAACGCACTCCTTGCGGACAAACTCCACTGCACTCCTTGCAAGAATTTTACTCACTCAGATAGAGAAACAATTGAAACTCATTTCTTACTCTTCCTCTCAGATTTCAAACATTCAACAAGAAATCATTCATACACGGCATAAAAGCAATTGCATGACAGAAAGAGTAAAGCATTCATGAGCATAACATTCAAAATGCATACACAGAGAATATTTGAACACCATGAGTCTGAATCAAAACCTTTTTGTATTAATCCAGAACTTTTGTACTTGGAATTCGTCTACACAACTCTCTGCTTCTTCTCTTCTATGCTCTATGCTCTCAATTGGCATAAATCTCTCTCTCTATGTTACAATACACAATGAGGCTGTCTATATTCCGTTTCCCTCTTTCATTCTAAACTGTCTAATCTATGCATTAAATTCTATCTACTTGCATTAACTATTATAAATGCCTTCTACCTACTATGGATGAGAGCGGATCGCTCAAGGTCCGTTTACATTTTACAAGTGTGCCTCCACTTGATGACTTCATTAATGTTTCAATACATTTTCAAAATTTTCGCTTGGCGCTTTTCCAGAGCTGTATTTTTATCTTCACGCTGGCTTGCTTGAGATGCTCCTGCATCATGAGTGGAGTGAGGCGAAGAAAATGAGCAGAGTGTTGTGTTGGGAGAGAGAGGTGAGGGGGAGGCAATGAGTTCACGAGAAATGTATGGAAAAAATAATTATGGAGAATAATTGTGGAGTATGAGAGGGGAGAATGGAGTATGGAAGGGGAGTGAGGGAGGTATAAGGAGAGTGGAGGGTGGAGGAAGATTTCAAAATAATTCTAAGTTTTGGAAGTTGGGAGAAGAGTGAGGTGAAGAATGAGTGGGAGGGAAATAAAAATAAAACTAAGTATGGAAATAAGAGAAGAATATATGTATATGAAAGTAGAATTTGAAAACAAGACTAAATATGGAAGAGGTAGTATGGGAAAAGAGATGAGAGAAGAGTGGAGCATGGTGGGTGTGGTGAGTCAACCTGCCATGCTTTAATAAGAAGAAAATCATGGGTCTTGAGCCCACAAAATTTGAAGAAAACAAGGGTCTTGGGCCCAAAAATTTAAATGTAGTTCCAAGATATTAGCTTTATTCCAAATGGAAGAAGCGTCTTTTTTCGATTAAACGCAAACCTGAATATCTTGAGCATATGAATTCATATTTCGAATCCGAAAAATGCGCGATGAAGTTGAGACTGAGGGATACACAATGAAATTGTAATTGATCAATTTTTTTTTTATCTTATGGTGTCAATTTATATTATTATTCTAGGAGCGGGAAAATTGGGGTGACCAATTTTGGTCCACAAGAGGATCAACCTTCAAACCATGAGGAGGAGTTAGAGGACCCTGTGGATCCAATGGGTTCCCTCATTGAAAAGGATATGAGGCCTAGATGGCTTTGATACACCCTAAAGGATGCAGAGGGGAATTCTTCTCCGAGGGGCACGTTCATGGAGAGTATGTCTCCACATATATTTTCCAACTATGTTGCCCTTATGAGTAGCACAATTGATTCCGAGCCTTCCATTTTTGAGGAGGAAACAAGACAACATGTTTGGAAGGATGTCATGATGGAGAAATATCAGTCCATCATGAAGAATGATGTGTGAGACGTAGNAAGTGGATGTGCTCGTTTTACCATTGACAATACCCTTGTCACCCAACCATAGGCCGAAGCCACCCTCCAAGCACCTTAACCTTGACAGAGAATCATTCTGGAAGCAAACCCTAGGCTAGATAACCAAACAAAGGGTAGCGCACCTTTCCCAAGGATAGCGCACCAAAAAGAGATGATCATATAGTCCAAATCCTAGCCAAGAGATAGTCCAAGCCAGACATGATCTGCTAGCTATAGAAGCTGCAATGGAAACTCTCCTCAAACCTGCGCACAAGACTGGGCATTGTAATTCTGAGACTGCCTGCCAAAATGAGAACCAACCTCCTGTATTTATACTGATTCTGGCTAACTGCCTGGGCCGACTTCTCATTCTGGGTATCTGTCTGTTTAGTATATATTATTATTTCTGGCTGACTTCTTCTCTTGGAGGCTAATAACCTAATATAAATTATCTTCTTGAGCCGAAAAATCTTCTAGGGTTATTATCCAACTCATTAGGGTTTCTTCTTGCTTTTCGGAGTATTCTATCCTTGTCAGGTTTACACATGGAGGTAAATACCTTCCGCAACTACCATAATATCAACACTCCCTCCTAGCTAGGGAGGTATTATAGGTAATGGTCTTGAGCACAAAACATACCATTCACCCGGTAGCATCAACATAGTTATATAGACTAGATCATGACTAGATCATGAGCACCATCATCATCATCAGCTACATCATCTCTCGAAACCATACTATATCTGAGTAATGAGACATGATTCTCACTCCACAGAGTGATACAAGAGCCATTCTTCTAATCTAGAAGAGTAAATGTTCTGATCCATTTTCTGTCTGGAAAATCTCCGTTCATCATTCATCTGACTGATAATTATTTCCATTAAACTACTGATAGTCTTCAAGGCAATCAGAACAAAAATAGAACACAACCATGTCTATCCATAGTAGTACATAACTACAATCTAGTGGTACACTACCACACCAAGTAACATTCAAGTACTTGATCAACAACGTATAGTCACGAACAGTGGAACACATCCACCACAATAGTATACATCTACTATCATATAGTCTTCATAACAATCATCTAATACCAACCTGCACAGAAACAATGTTCTGATATAAACTGAATCATTTGGGCCAATCTTTCACTCACATCTGTGAGATCTGAAAGAATATCTACCCTTAGAGTAGAATAATGAGATATATTGACTATTCTTCTCAAGCAAGGAAGAATAACTGTCCTGTCTTCTGAACCTGGATCATTCCCCACCCTGGGCCATTCTTCCTACACTAATCAAAGTGCACCCTGGAGAGAATGTATAAACCTTAAGGAATGCCTGTCCCTGATTGTTGAGCCTAGACCATTCCCCACCCTGGGCCATTCCTCCTACACTAATCAAAGTGCACCCTGAAAAGAATGTATAAAACCTAAGGAATGACTGTCTGGACCATTTCCTCTGTTAACTACAAGAGGAAAATACTGTCCTGTATCAACCTCCAAAACGAACCATTCCTCATGTTAACCACAATGAGAAATCACTGTCCGGTGAGGCGGGACAGTCTTCTTGAGTAACCCTCAAGAAGAGAGACTTCCCTAGACCACTCCCCATGTTAACCACAATGGGAAGTCACTGTCTATGATACATCAACAATCTGGACCATTTCCCATGTTAACCACAATGGGAAATCGCTGTCCGTCAGAAATCTCAATCCACTTTCCG